>ML777047.1:477954-490731 GCA_009831015.1 Picea engelmannii
TGATGCTTCTCTGGAGGTAGGTTTATCTTTAACTATTCTCATTTCATATGCAGTCAATGTTCCTAGCAGTTGATCAAACCCCAAGGTTTTTAGATCATTAAGTTCTTCTATAGCAGAGACCTTCAGGTTGAACCTATCTGGGAGAGATCTCAATATTTTATGAACTAAAGAAGGTTCATCAATTGTTTCACCAAGTGCCTTCATTGCATTTACCATTTCTTCTACTCTTAGAAAGTATTTTCCAATAGTTTCATCTTCCTTCATCTTCAGCTGTTCAAACTATATTCTATAGGTTTGAAGCTTTGCATCCTTTACTTTCTCATTACCCTCATAGCTGCTAATGAGTTTGTCCCACATTTCTTTGGCAGTTCCTAGGTGCATAACTTTTACAAATTCTACTTCTGCAAGCCCACTCAAGATAGCATTCATAGCCTTAGCGTTGAAGCTAAATTCTAGTTTGTCATCCTTATTAGCTAGCACAATTGGCTTTACATAACCAGTAACTACCACATCCCAGACATCTGCACCTAACGACATTATATAGGTTCTCATTCTAACTTTCCAGAAGGCAAAGTTTGTTCCATTGAATAGATGGGCCTTATTGGTTGAATTTCCTTCATGGCTTGACATGTTTAATCTCTAAAATCTACCCTTAGATAAAAGGGGCTGGCTCTGATACCAATTGTTGGACAACTGAGAGGGGGGGTGAATCAGTTGTCCCCGTGATTAAACAATTATGCTTCTTTTAAAATATTTACAAGGCACTCAATGATGATCACAACAATGCAGGGAAATGAACAATGGCACATTCAGCATCAGTCATATATATGAGAAACACAGAGACAAAAATTTCCCAAGGAAACCCATACAGGGTAAAAACCTCTTCTTCTTTATATGATAAGTATTATTTACATTCTTTAAATTATCATACATTTGAGCACCAACTCATTGTGAGGATACAACCTCTGTTTTGTGAGCTGCAACTTGCTAAGACCACCAACTCTCTATTTTTCTCTAGCACCCACTAGAAGGAAGCACCAACTTCCTGGTTTCTCCAGCTCCAACTAGAAGGAAGCACCAACTCCCTGGTTTCTCTAGCACCAACTAGAAGGAAGCACCAACTCCCTGTGTTCAAGCCCCCACTTGAACCTCTAAGGACACCAATCCTCCATAGCACCTCCCAACCACCCTTGATTATGAATATGAAATACTGAAACCTATTACAATGATATAGTGTTCAATAACAGCTTACCAGTCTCATCACTGTTTTGCAAGATTTTGCTACTCAGACTTCTTCACTGTCTTCCAGCATGCATCCGCTGCCCATTCTGTTCTTCTCCTTTTTATGCTCTGTGCACCATGTCCATTCGTTGCACAGTGCTTCTTCTGTTCTTTTCAGCTGCTACACTCCGATACTTCTTCATGCATGAATCACCTTCAACAACAACATCCACAGCAATTCCAACAACAACAACAACCACATCTCTTCTTTGTACTGTGTATTTATAGCTTTTGTGCACCTTGTGCATGCAATGAACACAATACCTATACATACTCACAACGCACCAATATCCTCCACAACTTGAGTTCTCTGTTTGATCATCATCGTGACTCTAAATCTTCTCTGGTCATTTTTCCACTCGTTCAGCAATACTGTATGTTATGCTGAGATTCCTCAGCCTCTCTAGAAGTTGAGACTCTTTGTCTTCTCTGTGATAGTTGAGTTCACCTTCTCTATTCCAGTTACAAGCTTCAATGCTCATCCATCTGTCAATCACCTCCATGAGAATCTTCATCCCTCTTGAAGATTCCAAGAGACTCTTCATCTCCTCTGTCAATCACCCCGAAGTGTCTTCGAGTCCTCTGGCAGAAACCATCAGTGGTTTTTGGTAGTTACACTGCGACATGCAACAATAGCCCTCCGATTATGCTCAGATTCACCTGTATCATTGGATTAACTCTAATGGGTTCTTGTGTTATTTACCCGTTTCACACTTTCACAATTCGGAGATTTTGCGATGAGACATCTTGAGTCTCCATGTCATGAGTTCCGAAACTATGAAACGGAGATTTTCTACGCTAGCTCCTTCCTTTATATAACCATATCTATGACCAAGCGCTTATGCATAAATCTCTTTCACAATTTCATATTTCGTGAATCTGGAGATGAGGCATCTCGACTCTCCAAGTTGCGATCCCCAAAATGTCGAAAAGAAGCTTGTATGCACGTACTCTTCTCTTCATCTCTTCGATGGTGTGACCACCGGCTGAGACCACGCGCTTATGCATAAAGCACTTTTGTGATTTCACATTTCGTGAATCTGGAGATGAGGCATCTCGACTCTCCAAGTCGCAATCCCCGAAACCCCGAAATGGAGCTTAGATCAATGGTCCAGAACCCTTGGTGATATAACGGTCCAGATCTTATCGTGAGTTCGCATCTCACGATTCCTGTGATGGAGGTTCTCGTCACTCCAAGTTGCAATACGCGAAGCTCTGATATGGAGCTTAGATCAACGGTCCAGAAATCTTGGTGATCTGACGGTCCAGATCTTATCGTGAGTTTGCATCTCGCGATTCCTATGATGGAGGTTCTCATCACTCCAAGTCGCGATACGTGAAGCTCCGATATGGAGCTTAGATCAACGGTCCAGAACCCTTGGTGATCTGATGGTCCAGATCTTATCATGATTTCGCATCTCACGATTCCTGCGATGGAGGTTCTCGTCACTCAAGTCGCGATACGTGAAACTCCGAGATGGAGTTGGATCAACGGTCCAGATCAAACCTCGATCTGATGGCTGGGATTGTTTCACGATTTCGCATATCGTGAAATCGAGAGGTTAGGGAAGCCCATTCCTTTGAATTTCCAGTCAGCAACATGATGATCTTTTGCCACATGTCCTATGGATCAACGGTCCACGACTGTCCCTGATGGACGACCAGGATTCCTTCACAGTTTTGGGGAGTTGGATGACTCTTGGACTTATCCTCCTTGCAGCTTTACCACATCTAATGGCTATTGAGCCTTCGTAGATACCCCAGATCCTACGTCCTAGATCTTCTCGCAATTTCACCACTTCGCGATTTCGCGGCTTCGTGATTTCGTCCACCTTCGCGATTTCGCCGCTTTGCGATTTCGTCACTTCACGATTTCGCTATTCTTGCCATCGTTGTTCTTTGCCATCGCTGATCTTTTCCATTGTTGTTCTTTCCATCAATGACAATATTACTCCCAACTATAAACCTTCCAACACCTCCATGGTAACTTGCCAGCAACAACTTCACAGAATAATTCACCTCCTGGTGTCTGTCGAAGTGCAGTATCTTCATAACGTTGAACAGAGTGAACTGCGCGAGGTTCATCATCCATTTTTGAGGGACGATATTTGAATTCTTTCCCTTTGTCTTCGTCAGATATTTATAAGGATCGAGCATGCCATAAACCTTCCGTTCACCCAGGTTGAAGTCACTAAACTTCAATGTTGCAACCTTGTCTTGATCTACACAAACTGCTCGTACCCCTTTTGGTAGGTACGCAGTGACTAGAGTGTACTCCAAGTCTCTAGGCACACTATCTCTGTTGATCACACCACTCAGAGGTGGAATGTAAGCAGATAGGATGGATGGAACCAACTTTGCGTTGGCCATATCATCTTTATGTTTGGTTCTTCTTTCTGCGCCGACTCAGGATGTTCCTGCTCGAGCAATCGATGGGGAGGCTCACACCCCTCTCGTCAATGATGCATGTAAACCCATAGAAAATCCTCTCTCTGACGTGACTCTCTCGACTCTGAGGCTAGAGAGTACCTCTCTTACAGATTATTCAGTTGCGCTAAATTCGTCGGACATATACGCTAAGAATCAATATCTCGGGTTCTCAAAGTAGCGTAGGTACTGTAATAGGGTAGAAGGTAAGGCCATAAGGATCACTGGACAATCTTAATCAAGGCTGTGAGGTCAAAATTCTCAATTGGAAAAAATGTTCTTCAGTCATGGCATGACGAGATATATAGGAATTTTAGTAACGGTTTGCTTGCAACGGGTATAAAGCTTCATTAACTCTTGTTATGTCCGTTATGGCGCGGTCTAACGGTCTATTAGTGAGCCGTCAATGCTTTTCCAACCCATTCAGAGCAGCAGTCGAATTATAATATCGGCTTCCAATGGATATATTTCTTCGCCACGACGAAGTACCCTATGTCATTGTTATGCTATCTCGGCGAAGCTCAAATTTTGCAATTTTTCCTTCTGCGGGGCTCCTTCTGGAACCTTCTATATTCTTTCAATCTGGGCTTTCTTCTTACTTAGCTTTCTAGCCTTTTTCTCGGTGAGCTTCATCTCGGTGATCCTTTTTCCATTCTGATTCTTATCCTCTTTAGACATAGTCACTTCGTGTTGTCGATATTCATTCTTTGGATTCAAGGGAAATACTTCTTCATCATCTGGAACACTCATTTCAGTTCTCTGTGGTTCTTCTAGTGTTCTTACAACTTCGAAATCCAAGTCCTTGGTGTCAAATAACTTCGATCTATTACCTTATTCTTCCATCAAGTAGGCAGTCTTTCTAGTCATAAAATCTATTAGGTCTTTCTTCTTCTTTTCTAGGGTTTCCTTTTCTTCATTTCTTCGGATATGGGCTTTCTTAATCTAGGTTTTGCCTAACAAAGCCGGAAATGGGGCATTGTTCTCAATAAACTTGATAACTTCAAATTCTTCCTCTACCGACTTTCCATTGATGCTCAGAGGTATCTGGGTAATCCTTCCACATAGGGTTACCAATTTTTCATTAAACAAGCTTATTCCTCGTAATGAAGGAATCATAATAGGTTTTCCCAGGGTTTCCCAAGTTCTTTCTGTCATAATATTCACCTTTGTTTCCTCATCCAGAACACAGTCTATGTCAAAGTCTCTTATTCTTACTTCAATTTTCTCTTTTTCTTTGAAAATTCCTGATAAATTGACATCTTTATGCCTATTTAGAGTTTCTTTCATCTGTATTAATACTTTTTCTAATTCTTTCTGGGGTTCTGCTATTTCTGGGGTTGTCTTAGGGTTTTCTTCATGCATATCATTCTTTCAAGCTTAACAATCATTCTAGGGCAATCCAATACTTCATGGTCCAAAGATTTGCAACAAAGAAAACTGGGTTCTCCACCAGGGAATTCCTTAGCTAGATGGTCTGGTTTTCTGCAACTGTAACATAGGGTAAATCCTCTCTTTCTCTTAAATGATCCCCAACTTATTCTGTACTATGCACCAGGATCATGATAGCTATCCTACAAAAAAAAACTTTCTAGGATCCTGCATCCATTTGTTAGAACAAACATTCTTTCCATGCATAGGTATAACATACTTATCAGATCTATTCATATCAAACTTTCTTTCATCTATTAATGCCCTAGTTTTTAAGCTAAGACATAATCTATCAAACATACCTAGATCCATGCTTTAGAATAAAAAAATTCACTTATCTTACTTCTACAGAGCAAAAACCTTTCAGATCTAAGAACTTTTAACTATTATTACCTTTATTAGAGCACAGAGCTTATAGATCTTACCTCTTTTCTGCAGATCTAGCCTCTTTCTTTCATAAATTTCCACTTTTACTTTTCTTAGAGCATAGAGAGTTCAGATTTCACTTCTTTTCTTTAGATCCGATCTTCCTGTCTTCAGATATGACCTTATTCCTGGCACAAAGCTTCATAGATCGAGTAAAAATTTGTGCACTAGGGCAATAGATCTATGCACAGAGATTTATTTTGCACAAAGTTTCTTCTTCCTCAGTTTCCAGCAATCACAGTTTCAGGTCCCGACAACGGAACCATTTGTTGGCACAGGGGTAGGCCCAGGGTTCAATGCTCAAGAGTGCACCAACAAATCCATAACTACTGACCCTTTTGGAAACACATGCGAAGCAGATGAAGTCTCACCCGAGGTAGAGGCAGGGGTGGTTGCAAGACTCAGGTGTATGCAACCTTAGCTGGGACACAGATCTGTGATTATATCTTTTATAGGGAACTTAGCATATATCATTCATCAATATTTAACCCTTATTATACTTCGCAAACAACACAGAGCTTCACGATGAATACTCAGATTTACAGTATTTCAACACTTAACCGTAGTAACCTAGATCAGATATAGTAGATCAACACCAAGTATACTCATACACATCATATCTCACAATCATATATATCTAAAAAACACAGAGCATAAGTGGATATATCAAAGCACGTAACATAAGTAAAGATAAACACATTGAATCAAAGAACAGAGCATAACACACAGATTTATGTGGTTCACACCCCCCCCCCCCTTGGGGCGACATCCACAAGATCTTCTTCTTTATTATCGTCTTCATGTTGTTACAAGAACAAATCCTCCAAAACCCTTCTTCACATAGGACAAAAGATCTGCAAAGCTCGCTAGGTCCTTCTTCCTTGCATTACAACACTTAGCTTTCTATATCAACCACACAGTAACTTGCACTTAGCCTTGCAAGCCTTACACGGTTCTCACAGAGAACTTATTCATCATCAGATAGATGCACTACCAATTTCACTAAGCAATCACATCTACTACTTCTTACATTGCCTATCCTTCTATTTATACATTACAAAAGTGGGCCTAAGCGTGGGTAAACCCATGGGCCGACATCCCTTTCCCATTACATTAACCCAAAACCCTAAAAGGGGCCCAAAAGTGGACTGATATCTCATGATCTTTGCTTCACCTGGTGCTCCATCTTTGACAAGTCGTCGAAGTCCAAAAATGGTCAATTATGACCAAGTGTTCCTCAAAACTTGGTCAAGGGCCAACACTACAACCTGAGGGAAGCTCCAACTCCCCAATTCTATGGCTACAACCAGAATGAGGCTACAACCCCCTATGTTCTCCGACTACAACCAGAAGGTGGCTACAACCACCTATCCTTTCCCCATCCAAACGCCATGACGTATAAGTAGAATGATGGAACCATTGTCACACTATCACTGTGAGATATACTGTTGTAAACTTGTACCAATCAACCTGCACCAAATAACCTATACCAATAACCTGAACCATACATTAAACTGTACCTCAACCTATACCATAAACAAGTGCATCAACCATGCACCAACCTGTACCAAACAACCTATAATCAACCTGTACCATAAACAAGTGCATCAACCATGCACCAACCTGTAATCAACCTATACCATAAACAAGTGCATCAAGCATGCAACAACATGTACCTCAACCTGTACCATCAACAAGTGCATCAACCTTTGATCTAGATGGATATCGGTGGCCACCCACCTTTTCCAACTGGCTCAAAACAATTTTTTGGCAATTTTGGTAATTTACTATTTTTAGCAGTTTTCACTCCGGAGCCTTTTTGAGGGCCTAAATGATGTTTTTTGGGAAAACAGGTTTGCAATATTTAAGTTTCTTCAATATTGCACCTAAAATGAATATCCTCGATGATACCTTTCCAACGGTCTATCATACGCCTAAAACGAAGATCGTATGCAAACGTTACGACCCCGGGAAGTTGATGTACTAACTTACCCAAACGAGGCCCACATAACTTTTGGCGCTTCATCTCCTAGGGTTAGGTTTTTGGATGTCTAGGGTTTTTGACATTCCTCCTTATTGTAAAAAGGCCTTTAGAGCCTCATTGTAATCATCTTCTTGTGAATGAGTGCAACTGTCACATCTCTTCTCAGAGATAAGCCGCCTCCATTCCAGCAAGCTTGTTTCCGCTGCATTTTATAGTTTCCAACTTATTTCTTTATTGATAGAAAACCAGTTTTACTGTATCTCTGTTATTTTGTGTTAAGCACATGTTAATAATTTGTATTCATTTCATTCTACTCATAAAATCCAAATCAGTGGTCTCCTCCTTATCGTCTTAATGCATGTCCCCAACGAGGTCGGAGTACAAAGAGTTGGGTCTCGAGCTTGTTTCTCTTGAGGATAAAATCTATCACATGCCCAAGCGACCTCTCATGGAAGGAGAAAATAAATATGATGGGACAATAGATAATTTCAAACTTTTGATTGAGGAGGCCCTCACGTAACAGAGGAACGAGATGATGGATAGTTTCCCGCAAATCCTTCGGTGACTACCAACAAGCGACGCATCTTCTTCGAATGGAGGCGCTGCCCCCTTCAAGGTACAAATAAACTTTAATATTCCTATATTTGAAGGTCAGATATACGCAAATGTTGTAGACAAGTGGTTGAATCTACTAGAAGGGTATTTTTTTGTCCATAACTTTTCAAATAGAGAAAATATTACTTTTGCGCTCCTCAAAGTCGTTCCCCATGTCAAAGATTGGTGGGAAACTTTTTGTGAGCAAAAGGAAATAGAGGAACCCTCATTATTTTTAGTTGCGACCACTTGGGAATCCTTCAGGGATGCTATTAAGGAACAATACTACCCTGTCAGAAGTTATGACGACCTGTATACCAAATGGACCACACTGTGGCAAGAAAGAGACCAAGCAGTGCCAGATTTCACAAATATCTTCCATACCTTGCGCACAAAGGTGGGTATCAAAGATTGGGAGTGACATCTAGTGCTCAAGTATTGTGGTGCTCTTCATAGATACATCCAGACCGAAATGGAATTTCTAGACATCTCATCCTTCGGCGCGGCCTATAGATATGCCATCAAAATCAAGTAGAAGCTTAAACAAAAGATGCGGCAATTTGGGCCTGGGAACCCCTCACAACAAAAGCCAGGAAAGAGAGGTCCCAACCCACAGAACAAAGGACAGAGAAAATATGGACAGTATCAGGACAACCAGTCCAAGCCGCAAGCAAAGAAGGACACCGGAAAGACAAAGAAAGACACCGGGAAGTGGTGCGACTTCCATAAGATCCCTTGGCATAACACTGCTGACTACCGCTCAAAGCAGTCGTTGGTGGCTGAAGTGAAAGCCTCTTAATCAGATACGGATTCTGAATCTGAGCCAGAACTAGAAAGGGGAAGATGGATGATTGATGAGAAGCCTAGTGCCACTGTTGTTACTACCAAGCTCCAGCCTGGTGAACCAAACGACCTAGAAGAAGGAGAGTGCCTCTTCCATTCACAGATGTGGGTAAAAGGCACCTCGTTGCACTTCATCGTGATAGCGGTAGCTAGAAGAACCTCATCTCAGCAGAGGTCGTCAAGCGGTTGGCCCTACCAACAACGTCATACCCACAACCCTACACCATTGGATGGCTCTGCAAAGGAAGTGATCTCCGCATCATCCAACAATGTTGACTGTCATACAACATCAAGCCCTTCAAATACAAGGTATTGTGTGATGTTGCTCCTCTCAAAGTTTGTGATGTTCTTTTGGGCCAACCTTATTTATGGAAACGCCATGTTGTATATGATTTTATTCCTCATAGTGTTATTATTACTTTGAACGGGAAATTATACAGGATACCTGAGTTAGTCCCACTTAGTGTTGTTTCCTTGATCTCTACTAAGAAATGCAGGAAGGTCATCTCTCAGACGGGCAAGTTTGTCTTCTTCTTAATTCGCTCTTAGAATAAGTGAAAGATCACAGCCACATCTAGGGTCTCTATGGTCGACCTCTCCACACAACATAAGCAAGTAGATAAGGTTGTGGAAGAATACTCAGATATATTCTCCTCACCAATAGGGGTACCTCTACACTGCCAGGTCAAGCACCCCATCGATCTGACCCCCGACGCACCACTGCACAATGGGCCAATATCATAGCTCTTTGTTAGAGAATGAGGAGATCAAGCAATAGATCCAAGAACTGCTCCATAATGGGCACATCCGTCCCAACTCATCACCTTGTGGGAGCCCAATTGTGCTGGTACAAAAGAAAGATGGAACCTAGAAAGTCTGTATTTATTATCAGGCTCTGAATAAAATCACAGTCAGAAATCGGTACCTAATTCCCCGAATCGATGACCTCCTTGATCAACTCATGGGGGCCAAATACTTCAGTAAGATTGATCTAAAGTCTGGCTATCACCATGTCCTGATAGAATAGACATATTAATGGAAGACCACCTTCAAGTCAAAGGAAGGCCTTTTTGAATGGTTGGTTATGCCCTTTGGTTAGACAAATGCTCTAGCCACTTTCATGAGGATGATGGACAATATCCTGTGACCATTCACCAATAATTTTGTAGTGGTGTATCTGGATGACATTCTAATTTACAACAAGACTTGGTTCAAACACTTGCAGCATATTCAGCAGGTTCCGCACACCCTGCAGCAGCACAAGTTATACCCCAACTTGGAAAAATGCTCCTTTGGCATGGATAGGGTCCATTACCTGGGCTACATCATTGATCAGCATGGTGTACATGTGGATCTAGCCAAGATCCAAGTCATCCGTGACTGGCCAATCTTAGCCACACTCACTGAGCTTCGGAGCTTCTTGGGCCTTGTCAATTTCTACCACAGGTTCGTGTTGGGATTCTCCCATATTGCATGGGCCCTCAGCCAAATAAACAGGGGTGGTGGTAAGGAGAAATTTGTGTGGGGTCATTCCCAACAAAAAGTGTTCGATGATTTGAAGCAGCACTTGTGCTCATCCCCAGTACTTTAACTACCATACATGCAACATCCCTTTGAGATTGAGACAGATGCTTCAGACTATGTTGTGGGCATCGTTCTCACTCAACACGGCCACCCTGTGGACTATCATAGTGAGACACTGTCAGATACTGTCTATAAGTACCCTACTTACGACAAAGAAATGTAGTCCATTGTGCAAGCATGTCTCCAGTGGAGACATTACATTCTTTGGAATGAGATAGTCATCCACACTGAGAATAAGCCACTGTAGTTCATGCAGACACACAAAAAATTGTAGAATGACCTCCATCAAAAGTGGTCCACATACTTGCAACAATTCCACCTCAACATCAAGTATAAAACATGAAGCACAAATCGCATCATTGATTTCCTAAGCAGACCTCTAGTCGTGACACTCACCACGGTGCTAGACTCTTGTGGCCATGACACCTCTGGATGGCCCCAACTCTATGAGACAGACTCTTACTTCGCCACCACCTACCAAATGTTGGGTGCAAACACAGTTGTCAATAATTTCCATCTTCAGGATGGGTTGTTGTTTCGTCTGGGCCATATTTGTGTTCCATAAAGAGAGCGAGCGAAGATGATCTGGAAATCCCACTATAGTTGGGTGACAGGACACTTCGGTGTTGAAAAGACAGTGGCGATGCTACATAAACATTTCTACAGGCCGAAACTTCGACAGGAGGTCAACAAGTATATCAGGTCCTGCACTGCTTGCGCTATTGCCAAACCAAACACTAAGAAATAGGGCATTTACATCTCTCTTACTACTCCAGATAGGCCATAGGAATCCATCTTAATGGACTACATGTCGAGCCTCCCATCCACCAAGCGGGGAAATGACTCTGTTTTTGTGGTTGTTGATCATTTTTCTAAGATAGCGATTTTGGTTGCCTGTAAGAAGAGCATCATAGTAGAGGCCACTACCAAGATCTTCTTTGAATGAGTTTGGGTACATTTTGGAATCCCACAAACCATTGTCTCATATCGGGATAGTCGATTTCTCAGCACATTTTGGTCGAGCCTCTGGTCATTCCTGGACACTAAGCTCACCAAATCCATGACCTTCCACTCCCAGAAAGATGGCCAAACCAAGGTTGTAAATCGAATGATTGTGCATATCCTTTGCATGTATAATTCAAAGCACCCCTACACATGGGATGAGATCCTTCCCTATGTCCAGCATAGCTACAACCGAGCCCTGCATAGCTCAACCAGCCACAGCCCCTTTCAGGTGGGATTGGGATTCCAACCATTGGGTCTCATAGATGTTGCACTTCCCCTTGCGGTCACCTCGACCGACTCATCTCCTAATCCAATTGAAGATGACAAAGCCACCTGGTTCATTTAGTGGATCCAGCACATCCGCCAACAGGTTCAGGATATCCTACAGAAGTCCAATGACAAGTACAAATAGTGCCATGATCAACATCGGGTTCCATATAAGTTTCAGGTGGGCGACAAAGTTTGGTTGCACTTGCAGAAACAACGCCTTACAGGACCCCATCGTAAGCTTTACCCACTCCTTTATGGGTTGTACACTATCACCAAGGTCATGGGGGATAATGATTTTGAGCTCAACATTTCTCCTTTCCTTGGCCTGCACCTAGTGTTCAACATGCATTGCCTTCGCCCTTATTTTCCACCACTATTGGACACCTCAAAAGTAACAGAATGGCTTACACCAATAGAGCTCAACCTCGATTGCATACAATAGGCATCCAATGATCAGATTGTGGACACATAGATCAAGGGCACTCGATAGCAAAGGATCCAGCTTTATCGAGTTGTCAAAGCAGGGCAACTCCTACACCAAGACAAGTGGCTCACCCAGGACCAAATTCAGTAGAAATTTCCTCATCTAATGGGGGACCTCAATGTAATGAAGACCATTGCTTCCTAAGGAGGGAGGATTGATCCAGATGGATATTGGTGGCCACCCACCTTTTCCAACTGTCTCAAAACAGTTTTCTGACAATTTTGGTAATTTACTATTGTTGGAGATATGGCTATAACAGAAGACTGACGCAGATGGTTAAGGTTGTCATTGATGGCAATCGGTTATGGAGCATTCAAGGATGTCAACACGCACAAGAATGCTGGAACACGAATGTTGGCACAAGAATGCTGGAACACGAATGCTGGAACATGAATGCTGGAACATGAATGCTGGAACACGACTGCAGGAACACGACTGTTGGAACACGACT
>ML777047.1:505973-519195 GCA_009831015.1 Picea engelmannii
TCCCCAATTGTTTCACCAAGTGCCTTCATTGCATTTACCATTTCTTCTACTCTCAAAAAGTATTTTCCAACAGTTTCATCTTCCTTCATCTTCAGCTGTTCAAACTGTATTCTGTAGGTTTGAAGCTTTGCATCATTTACCTTATCATTACCGTCATAACTGCTAATGAGTTTGTCCCACATTTCTTTGGCAGTTCCTAGGTGCATAACTTTTACGAATTCTGCTTCTGCAAGCCCACTCAAGATAGCATTCATAGCCTTAGCGTTGAATCTAAATTCTAGTTTTTCATCCTTATTAGCTAGCACAACTGGTTTTACATAACCAGTATCTACCACATCTCAGACATCTGCACCTAAAGCCATTATGTAGGTTCTCATTCTAACCTTCCAGAAGGCAAATTTTGTTCCATTGAATAGAGGGGCCTTATTGGTTGAATTTCCTTCATGGCTTGACATGTTTAAGCTCTAGGATCTACCCTTAGATAAAAGGGGTCGGCTCTGATACCAATTGTTGGACAACTGAGAGGGGGAGTGAATCAGTTGTTACCGTGCTTAAACAATTATGCTTATTTTAAAATCTTTACAAGGCACTCAAAGATGATCACAATAATGCAAAGAAATAAACAAAGGCACATTTAGCATCAGTCAGATATATGAGAAAGACAGAGATAGATAATTCCCAAGGAAACCCATACAGGGTAAAAACCTCTTTTTCTTTATATGATAAGTATTATCTACATTCTTTACATTATCATACATATGAGCACCAACTCATTGTGAGGCTACAACCTCTGGTTTTGCAAGCTGCAACTTGCTAAGAGCACCAACTCTCTATTTTCTCTAGCACCCACTAGAAGGAAGCACCAACCCCCTGGTTTCTCTAGCACCAACTAGAAGGAAGCACCAACTCCCTGGTTTCTCTAGCACCAACTAGAAGGAAGCACCAACTCCTTGTGTTCAAGCACCCACTTGAACCTTTGAGGACACCAGTCCTCCCTTGCACCTCCCAACCACCCTGGTATATAAATTCCTTGTTACTAAAACTTATTACAGTGATATAAATTTATTCAATGGCTTACCAACCTTGTCGTTGTTCTGTTACACTACTCTGTTCTATCTGCATCAGTGTCTTCTGCACGCCCCTTGCACTTTCTGTTCTTCTGCCTTTTATACTCTTTGCACCATATCCCTTCAATGCAACCTTCCTCTACTGTGCATTTCTGCACCTGCACTCTGCCTCCTTGCTCACACTTGAATCCTTCCCCACGACAACAACCCCCATCTCTTCTTTGTTCCACATTCTTATAGTCTATGTTGTCTTTTTGCATGCAATATTCGCAATGCCTCTTCATGCTCACTTCGCGCCAAATTTCTCCACCACTTGAGTGCTCTGTCTGATCATCATCGTGACTCTTCAGCTTCTCTAGTCGTTTGAGACTCTTCATCTTCTTTGTGACAGTTGAGCTCACCTTCTCTGTTCCAGTTACAGGCGTCAATGCTCATCTAGCTGTCAAATCACCTCCACAAACATCTTCATCCCTCTTGAATATTCCCAGAGACTCTTCACCTCCTCTGTCAATCATCCCAAAGTGTCTTCGTGTCCTCTAGCAGAAACCATCAGTGGTTTCTGGCAATTACACTATGTCGTGTTACAGTAGCCCTCCGATCTTGTTCAAATTCACCTGCACCGTTGGATTGATTCCAAGGGATCTTGCATTCATTTCGGAATTTTAGCATTCGGCAATTCGGCATTTGTGTGACCATGTGTCTCGACATTCCTAGTCGTGATCCCCGAAAGGGAGCTTGGTTGCTCTAGCTCTTTCCTCCATCTCTTGCTGATGTGACCAAGGGCTGTGACCATAGCCTTATGCATAAGGTGCTTTCGCGATTTCGCATTTCGTGAATCTGGAGATGAGGCATCTCGACTCTCCAAGTCGTGATCCCCGAAACCCCAAAATGGCGTGGGATCAATGGTCCCGATCAACACTTGATCTGACGGCTCAGATCATTTCGCGATTTTGCATTTTGCGATTTCGACATTCTTGATGTTCAGTGTTCTTGTCACTACAAAGTCCCAGTCCACGAAACTCCGAAATGAGGTCAGATCAACGGTCCAGATCACATCTTGATCTGACGACTGCGATTAAGTGGCAATTTCACATATCGCGATTTCGGGATTCCTGTGGTTATTATTCTTTGACATCTCCAACTCTTGATCCGCGAAACTCTGAAATTGACTAGGATCAATGGACCAGATAAAGCCTTGATCTGATGGCTCAGATTAAGTCGCAATTCTGCATATCGCAATTTCGAGATTCTTATGGTTATTATTCTTTGACATCTCCAACTCTCGATCTGTGAAACTCTGAAATGGACTAGGATCAATGGTCCAGATCAAGCCTTGATCTGATGGCTCAGATTAAGTCGCGATTCTGCATATCGGGATTTCGGGATTCTTGTGGTTATTATTCTTTGACATCTCCAACTCTCGATCTGCAAAACTCCGAAATGGACTAGGATCAACGGTCCAGATCAAACTTTGATCTGACGGCTCAGATTAAGTCGCGATTCCACATATCGCGATTTCAGGATTCTTGTGGTTATTATTCTTTGACATCTCCAACTCTCGATCCACGAAACTCCAAAATTGACTGGGATCAACGGTCCAGATCAAACCTTGATCTGACGGCTCAGATCAAGTCGTGATTTCGCATATCGCGATTTCAAGAGGTTAGGGAACCCTGTTCCTTTGACTCTCCAGTCAGCGAACTGACGATATTTCCCCACGTGTCCTGCCTGTTGATGGATGGTCCTCCTTCTTTCGGGATTTTGTGAGCCCACTACTCCTTGCACTTTAAATAACGTGCAAGTTCTCCTTGATCCGATGATGGTCGGATCCCGCACTTGGATTTAATGCCTGAGATCTATCCTCCTCTTCAGCGTGCTCTTCTTGTCTACATTGAGATCTGACAGCCATCGGGAATTCTGAATTATTGATCCAACGATCACGATTGCTGCTCTTCCCTGATTATCACTGCACTGTTGATCATCGTTGTTTTACTCAAGCCATCATCGATGTTGTACTTTCCATCAATGACAAGCATACGCTGCCTGTAAAACATGCCAACATTTCTTTATTAATACAAAACCAGTTTTACTATATCTCTGTTATTTTTTGTTAAGAACCTGTTAATAATCTCTATTCATTTCATTCTTCTCATAAAATCCAGATCAGTGGTATCAAAGCAGTCTGCTCCTTATCGTCTTAATGCATGTCCCCAACGAGGTCGGAGTACAAAGAGTTGGGTCTCGAACTTGTTTCTCTTGGGGACAAAAGCTCTCGCACGCCCAAGCGACCTCCCTTGGCAGGAGAAAAGAAAGATGATGGGACAACAGATCCTTTCAAACTGTTGATTTAGGAGGCCCTCACGCAATAGAGGAACACGATGATGGATAGTTTTGTGCAAATCCTTCGGTGGCTACCAACAAGCAACCCATCTTCTTCGAACGGAGGTGCCACCCCCTTAAAGGTACAAATAAACTTCGATATTCCTATATTTGAAGGTCAGATAGACATGGATGTTGTAGACAAGTGGTTGAATCTACTATAAGGGTATTTTTATATCCATAACTTTTCGAATAGAGAAAATATTACTTTTGCGCTCCTCAAAGCCGTTCCCCGTGTCAAAGATTGGTGGGAAACTTTTTGTGAGCAAAAGGAAATAGAGGAACCCTCATTATTTTCAGTCACGGCCACCTGGGAATTCTTCATGGATGTTATTAAGGAACAATACTACCCTGTCGAAAGTTATGACGACTTGTATACCAAACGGACAACACTATGGCAAGAAAGAGACCAAGTAGTGCTAGATTTCACAAATATCTTCCATACCTTGTGCACCAAGATGGGTATCAAAGATTCGGAGAAACATCTAGTGCTCAAGTATCATAGTGCTCTACATAGATACATCCAGACTAAAATGGAATTTCTAGACATCTCATCCTTGGGCACGGCCTACAGATATGCCCTCAAAATCGAGCAGAAGCTCAAACAAAAGACAAGACTATTTGGGCCTGGGAACCCTTCACAACAAGAGCCAGGAATGGGTAGCCCCAACCCACAGAAAAAAGGATAGAGAAAATATGGAAAGTATCAGGACAACCAATCCAAGCCACAAGCAAAGAAGGACACTAGAAAGACAAAGAAAGACACCGGGAAGTGGTGCGACTTCCATAAGAGCCCTTGGCATAACACTGCTGACTGTCGCTCAAAGCAGTCACTGGTGGCCGAAGTGAAAGCCTCCGAATCAGATGCGGATTCTGAATCTGAGCCAGAACCAGAAAGGGGAAGATGGATCATTGACACGGAATCTAGTGCAAACATTACTACCATCAAGATCCAGCTTGGTGAACCAGATGAGCCAGAAGAAGGAGAGTGCCTCTTCCATTCACAGATGTGGGTAAAAGACACCCCGATGCACTTCATCGTTCATAGCGGTATCCAGAAGAACCTCATCTCAGTAGAGGTCATCAAGTGGTTGGCCCTACCAAAAATACGACACCCACATTCCTTCACCATTGGATGGCTCCGCCAAGGAAGCGATCTCCGCGTCAGCCAACAATGTTGACTGTCATACGACATCAAGCTCTTCAAAGATGAGGTATTGTGTGATGTTGCTCCTCTCGAAGTTTGTGATGTTCTTTTGGGCCAACCTTATTTATGGAAACGTCATGCTATATATGAGTCTAGGACTCATAGTGTTATTATTACTTTGAACAAGAAATTGTACAGGATAACCGAGGTAGTCCCACCTAGTGCTATTTCCTTGATCTCTGCTAAGCAATGCAGGAAGGTCATCTCTCAGACGGGGAAGTTTGTCTTCTTCATGATTCTCTCTCAGAATAAGCAAAAGATCACAGCCACATCTAGGGTCTCTGCGGTCGACCTCTCCACACAGGAGAAGCAAGTAGATAAGGTCATGGAAGAATACTCGGATATCTTGTCCTCGCCTGCAGGGGTACCTCTGCACTGTCAAGTCAAGCACCCCATCGATCTGACCCCCGGTGCACCACTGCCCAATGGGCCAGTCTATCACCGCTCTTTGTTAGAGAATGAGGAGATCAAGTGAAAAATCCAAGAACTGCTCCACAAGGGGCACATCCATCCCATCTCATCACCTTGCAGGAGCCCAATCATGCTGGTACAAAAGAAAGATGGAACCTGACGACTCTGTATTGATTATCGGGCTCTGAATAAAATCACAGTCAGAAACTGATACCTGATTCCCCGAATCGACGACCTCCTTGATCAACTCATGGGGGGCAAATACTTTAGTAAGATTGATCTGAAGTCTGGCTACCACCAGGTCCTGATAGAATGGACAAATGTATGGAAGATCGCCTTCAAGTCAAAGGAAGGCCTTTTTGAATGGTTGGTCATGCCCTTTGGTTTGAAAACATCTCTAGCCACTTTCATGAGGATGATGGACGATATCCTGCGACCATTCACCTATACTTTTGTAGTGGTGTATCTGGATGACATTCTAATTTACAGCAAGACTTTGGTTGAACAATTGCAACATATTCAGCAAGTTCTGCCCACCCTACAGCTACACAAGATATATGCCAACTTGGAAAAATGTTCCTTCGGCATGGACAAGGTCCATTACCTGGGCTACATCATTGATCAGCATGGCGTACATGTGGATCTATCCAAGACCCAAGTCATATGTGACTGGCCATCCCCAACCCCACTCACTGAGCTTCAGAGCTTCAGAGCTTCTTGGATCTTGCCAATTTCTACCAAAGGTTCATGCTGGGATTCTCCCATATTGCATGGGCCCTCAGCCAAATAAATAGGGGTGGTTGTAAGGTGAAATTTGTATGGGGTCAGTCCCAACAACAAGCGTTCAATGATTTGAAGCAGCGCTTGTGCTCATGCCCAATACTTTCACTACCAGACCTGTAACATCCCTTTGAGATCGAGACAGATGCTTTAGACTATGCTGTGGATGCCATTCTCACTCAACACGTTCACCCTGTGGCCTATCATAGTGAGACACTCTCAAATATTGTCTTTAAGTATCCTACTTACGACAAAGAAATGTACTCTATTGTGCAAGCCTACCGCTAGTGGAGACATTACATTATTGGGAAGGAGACAATCATCCACACTGATCATAAGCCACTGCAGTTCATGCAGACAGACAAAAAATTGCATAATGACTGCCATCAAAAGTGGTCCACATACTTGCAGCAATTCCACATCAACATCAAGTATAAAACAGGAAGCACCAATCACGTCGTTGATTTCCTCAGTAGACTACCAGTCACACCACTCACCATGGTGCTAGACTCTTGTGGCCATGAGACCTCTGGATGGCCACAACTCTATGAGACAAACCCTAACTTCACCACCACCTACCAAATGTTGGGTGCAAATGCAGTTGTCGATAATTTCCATCTTCAGGATGTGTTGTTGTGTTGTCTGGGCCATATATTTGTTCCATCGAGCGAGCGAGCGAAGCTGATCTGGGAATCCCACTACAGTCGGATGGCAAGACACTTCTGTGTTGAAAAGACAGTGGCAATTCTACAGAAACATTTCTACTGGTCGAAACTTTGACAGGAGGTCAGCAAGTATATTAGGTCTTCCACTGCCTGCGTTATTTGCCAAACCGACCACTAAGAAACAAGGCCTATACACCCCTCTTCCTACTTCTGACAGGCCACCTGAATCCATCTCAAGGGACTACATGTTGGGCCTCCCATCCACCAAGTGGGGAAATGACTATGTTTTTGTGGTTGTTGATCACTTTTCTAAGATGGCGATTCTGGTTGCCTACAAGAAGAGCATCACAGCAAAGGCCACTGCCAAGCTCTTCTTTGAACGAGTCTGGGTACATTTTGGAATCCCACAAACCTTTATCTCACATTGGGATAGTCAATTTCTAATCACATTCTGGTCGAGCCTCTGGTCATTGCTGAACACCAAGCTCACCAAATCCACGACCTTCCACCCCCAGACAGATGGCCAAACCGAGGTTGTAAATCCAATGATTGTGCATATCCTTCACATGTATAATTCAAATCAGCCCTTCACATGGGATGAGAGCCTTCCTTATGTGCAACATAGCTACAATAGAACCCTGCATAGCTCAACCGGCCACGGCCCCTTTCAGGTGGGGTTGGTGTTGGATTACTGAGAGGGAGGGTCAATCAGTAATAGAGCAATTTAATCCCTTTTTAACCATATAATCCAAGTGTTATATCAATGAAGCATTATCATCCAATAACTGCAGAGTAAATAAGCCATGAACAAATGAACAATCATACACATACACAGTAC
Source organism: Picea engelmannii (assembly GCA_009831015.1). Taxonomy (NCBI): domain Eukaryota; kingdom Viridiplantae; phylum Streptophyta; class Pinopsida; order Pinales; family Pinaceae; genus Picea; species Picea engelmannii. The sequence goes on from ML777047.1 coordinate 513,321, forward strand.
ACCATTGTTTTACATGGAAACCCAAATCGAAAGAAAACCACGGAATGATTTTTCTTATATGTCTTGAAGAATTACATTCATTGGAAGCACCAACTTCCTTTGTTTTCTAGCTGCAACTGGAAGAAGGCTCCAACCCCCTAGTTTCTCAGGCTACAACCTAAGGGAAGCTCCAACTCCCCAATTCTATGACTACAACCAGAAGGAGGCTACAACCCCCTATGTTCTCCGGCTACAACTGGAAGGTGGCTACAACCACCTGTCCTTTCCCCGTCCTACCACCCTGAAGTAGAAGTAGAATGATGGAACCATTTTCACACTATCACTGTGAGATATACTGCTATAAAACTATACCAATAAATCTGAACCATGAATCAACCATGCATCAACTTGTACCTCAACCTATAATCAACCTGTACCATAAACAAGTGCATCAACCATGCACCAACCTGTAATCAACATGTACCATAAACAAGTGCATCCAACCATGTACCAAGTATGTACCAATCATGTTTCAACTACTCATCAACTATGACTCATCAATATGTACCAACATCATCATCTATACACCTCATGTATGTGTGCCAACTCATCAACTACTTGTCTCAATCATGTACTCAACATGTACCACAACCAAAAGCCCTCATCAATTTCATCATCCAAATATGATTTCTAGCTCTATAATATACCTTGTGTATATGATCGCATTCCTGCAAACCTTTCTTAACTTTAAAAACAATAGACTATCATTTTCATCAAACTTTTCTTTAGTCTCACATGCCTAGTTTTGGATTAGTCAACAACCATAACTTGAAGTAATCATAACTTTGAACCTGTAACGTATAAATATTTGAAACCGATACACAATGTTCTTCATTGTGATTTATGCAATTCCTCCAAGTTTCACTACTTGGAACCTCTCAGAAAAGGAGTTATAGCAAAAATGGCATACATTGTTGAATTCTGGCTTATTCTAGAGAGCGATCTTGTAGAGCGTGCCCCGCACAAAATATTTGATGAATTGATCTGAAACTATTAAAAAACATACTACAGATTGTTCCCTAACCAACACATTTTGTCTCACTGAATTTGGATCTATTATGAAGAAGTTATGATGTTTTTACCCGAAACACATGATTTTGACTAGTTTCAGGACTAGCCACAAACCCTATTTTCCACGAAGTGTAACTCCCAAACTACAACAACCCACAAGATGAATTTTTTACCATAGATACTTGGATATATTTTCTCACTTGCATAGAAATTTTACTGTCTGAATCGTTATAGAAAAAAATTTATAGCGAAAATGGTGAGATGACCTGTAAATAACATACCTTAGAAAGCACCATCAAAAGAATTTATCCTTCCTTGCATTTCGGCCTTATTTTCTTCACCTTCACTCAGAATTCTGATTTAGATATCCTTGGTTACCTCAAACACATATAGATATTCAATATTCTCAAGTGTTATTCAAATGAAAGAGCCTTGCCTCTTATTTATACTCTCCAAGTAGCTTCCTTAAAAACATCTTCTAGGTCACTTGGCCCACTTTCCTTATTTTAGGGTTGGGTCCACTTCTAATTTCTCCATTAAATTTATTATTGAAATCATTTATTTTGTATTCACTTTTAATTATAATACACTAATCACTTCACTTTATTATTTACCTTTTAAAATCTCTTAAACCACTTTGACTACTTTGACCTTTTGGGGCTTCTAGATGACATATGAGGGTCCTCCAACTTCGTAAGGCCATAACTCTCAAACCATGAGGAGTTATGTGACATTCAACATACCACAAAAAATGACATGAAATTTACTATCCATATAGAATAGTATTATCTGAAAATATATCATAACTCATATCGTTACCCAAAAACAAACTTGGGTCCATTACCCAAACCTGGGGTCTCCAACTTCTCATGGCCATAACTCTCTAACCATGAGGAGTTATATGACGTTCCACATACCACTGAAAATGGCATAATAAGCACTATCCATATATGATATTTTCCCTGACAAATTCATTGTCCTTCATCTCATTATTCCACAATTAAGCATGGGTTCTCTTACTCCACAAAGTGTCTTCTCGTGAGGGATTTCACCATAAGGGGACCACTTTGGAGTTCATCCATATTTACTTCTTATCAACAATGAAAAAACAATAACGAGTCATATTTAAATCAAATAATATTGGGTCCATTACCCAAACCTTTGTGCTACGGGTCTTTCTTCAAGGGTTGACATCAATCACAACCAACCTTAATCAGCAATCTCCCCCTTTGGTATTGATGGCAACACTCTGATGCAAAACTGAAATCATATCACTCATGCTCCCCCTGGAACCATGCCTCTATCATATGCATCTGATAAATCTTCTCCTCCTGGAACCATGCCTTTGTCCTCTGCATCTAATAAATCTCTCCCCCTTTTTCATCAATGGTAAAGGTATCTTTCCATCCGGGGTTGCTCCCCCTAACAGACTGTCCTCTTATGGTGCTTCCTTGTGTACATCTAAGACATATAAGATAAGCATTCAAAAAGAATTCATTTTTGGAGTAGAAATAACCCCAAGTCTTTGGAAAATATATTCAAAGGCTTCCCGTGGAAGTGGTTTTGTAAAGATTTATGCCACTTGTTCTTTTGTGCCCACATACACAACTCTGATGTTCTTTTCTGCAACTTGTTCCCGTAGAAATTGATACTTGATTGGAATGTGCTTCGTCTTGGAGTGCATCACCGGGCTTTTTGAGATATTGATGGCATTTTTATTATCACAATATATTGGAATGGGCTCATCATACTAAACCTATATATCTATCAAATTTTGTTTCATCCAAAGAACCTTTGTACAACATGTTGTTGTTGCAATATACTCTGCCTCAGCCATACATAGAGATATCGATGATTGTTTCTTTCTTATCCATGATACCAAACACTCACCTAAGTATAACGTTGCTCCACTGGTGCTTCGTCAGTCATCAATACAACCTTCCTAATCTGCATCTGTGTAGGCAATAAGTGGTAGATATTTTCCTTTTGGATACCATAATCCAAACTCTTCTGTTCCTTTGAGATATCTGAAGATACTCTTTACTGCTAATACATGTGATTTCTTTGGTGTTGCTTGAAATCGTGCCACCTGTCCAATTGCCTGCATTACATCTGGTCTGGATGCTGTCACATATAGTAGGTTGCCAATCATTGACCTATATTTCCTCTGATCTGTAGACTTTGAATCATCATATTTGTTCAACTTACAACTGGTTTGCATGGGAGTGATAACTGGTTTGCAATATTCCATTCCGAACCTCTTTAGCATTTCTCTGATATACTTGGTTTGAGAAATAAAAATTCCTTGGTTGTTTTGATGTATCTGAAGTCCCAGAAAGAAGGATAGTTCTTCAAGTAATGACATTTCAAATTCATTATGCATGTCTTTTGCAAATTCCTGGCTTAACCTGTCATCATCACTACCAAAAATAATATCATCAACATAAACTTCAATTAATAAAATATTACCTTGACTTACCTTGATGTAGAGGTTGTTGTCTGCACTTCATTTTCTGAACCTTGCCTGCTGCAAATACTTATCCAGTCTGGAGTACCATGCTTTAGGAGCCTGTTTTAGACCATACAAGGCCTTCTTTAATTTACACACATAATTTGTGTTCTCTGACAACTGAAATCCTTCTGGTTGTTCAATGTAGACTTCTTCTTCAAGTTCCCCATTCAGAAAATATGATTTTACATCCATATGATATACTTTAACATTTTTGGACCATACATAGRCTAAAAGAAAACAGATTTCTTCCATTCTGGCAACTGGGAAAAATGCCTCTTCAAAGTCGATTCCTTCAATCTGTGCATATCCTTTACATACCAATCTAGATTTGTTCCTTGTAACCTGTCCATATTCATTCAATTTATTTCCTGAAAACCCATTTTGTGTCGATCACATTCTTATTCTTTGGTCGTGGAACCAATTCTCAAGTGTCATTTTTATCTATTTGATCCAATTCTTCATCCATGGCCTTATTCCAAAATTCATCCTTGCAGGCTTCTTCAAAACCATTTGGTTCAATTGTAGATAAGAGTGCTAGGTGTATTTGTTATGGTGAATGGATTCTTCTTCTAGTCTCAACTCCTGCATCTTTTTTCCTGATAATTTGATCTGAAGGATGATTCTTCTGTACTCATTTACTGGGTGTCTTTGGAGATACTTGTTTGACTTGCTCTTGTACTTCTGTTAGATTCTCTTCATCTTCATCTTCCTCTTCTACTTCTTTTTCATCTTCTTCTTCGAAAAGTTGTTCCATTGATTTGTTTTCTTCTTCCTTTGATTATGGTCTGCCTATTTCATCAATTGCTACGTTGATGCTTTTCACAACTTTTTTTAATCTTAGATTGTAACACTTGTATGCTTTCCTTGTACTTGAGTAACCAACAAGTATTCCTTTGTCCGCACGAGATTCAAACTTTCTCATTCTTCCATCTTCTCTTTTGATGTAGCATTTGCTTCCAAAAAAACTGAAGTGCTTCACATTTGTTGGTCTTCCTTTCCATAGCTCGTAGGGATTTTTATCAGTGTTGTTTCTGATCATTACTCTGTTTTGAATGTGAACTGATGTATGCACTACCTGTGTCCAAAAAATATCTGTCAATTTGTAATCCATTAGTATTGTTTGAGTCATTTCCTATGTAATTATCATCCATTACGATAATGTTCCTTTGTCTTTGAACCACTCTCTGAACCAATCTATGAATCCATGCTCTCATCCACTATCATATATCTATTAAAACCTCCTAAGTCTTCTTACAAATCCATCTCTGTTCATACTATCCAAGACTCTACTTGCGCAACTATTTATCATTATACTATTGAACTGTACTTCTGCTAACTGATTGCTCTGAATATGTCTTCTCAAACTCTGCAAGCTGCTCGAAGGATGGTTCTTTGGTCTGTCACAGCTATCACATAGACTCCCCCTATCGAATATTCATATTACTTTGGAGTCTCTAAGCCAAATGGCTCAGAACAATTCCTGCTCTGATGTGTATTCATCATCATCTTCATTGGTAGATTCATTATCTCTCTGAGATCTAACTTCTTTCTTTCTATCTGTGGATTTATCTTTCACTACAATGTCTGAAAGTACAATCTCTTGAACCTATTCCTTATTTACCTATCCTTCCCTTCTTTCAGTTATTTTCCAAACCTTTTTGTATCTAACATCTTTCCTTTTCTTTGTAGAATTTTTTTCATCTCGTTTTATTGTCAATATTGTGATCTCTGGTACCTGGTCTTTGTTCACCTGTTCTTCCTGTTTTATTATCCATACTTTCTTATATCTGATATCAGTATTCTCTTTCATAGAAGTATCGATCATGCTTCTACAATCACTGGCTATGTGTCCATAGTTATGACATTTGTAACACTCAATGTTACGTGCGACCACATAGGCACGGTCTGCTTGAATATTTCTTTTATAATCCTTGCAATCTGCAACCTTATGTCCAAAGTTAGTATAATAAAAACAATGACCATAAAATAAATTTTCATCCCTGGGAGTGAATGATCTTCTTTGTGGCATAGTCCTTCTGAATTTTTTTTTTGACTGATCATGATCATGATTGAAGCTTTTTTGTGGCTTGAACATGGATGGTATTCTTGAAGATGTATCTTCAATAGTTTTCTTAGATTCTGATTGAACATGATTCCTTCCTTTGAGTTATTCTTCATAACTCTTTCTATTTTCTTCATTCTTCTTTTCTAGCAACGTAGAGTGCTTCTCTTCATTCTCTACAACTGATGTGGATGTTTCTGTCTCTTCAACTTTCTTGTTGAGCTTGTCGATTTTGACTCTTAGTGTGACAA
>ML777047.1:519632-531668 GCA_009831015.1 Picea engelmannii
ACCATTAAACATTGGTACTCCATTCTCAGAATAATCCATGATCTCCTTCCAGTGGTTAAACTGTTTCCTGAAGGAACCTTGCTCTGATACCAATTGTTGGATTACTGAGAGGGGGGGTGAATCAGTAATAGAGCAATTTAATCTTTTTTTAACCATATAATCCAAGTGTTATATCAATGAAGCATTATCATCCAATAACTGCAAAGTAAATAAGAAATGAACAAATGAACAATCATACACATACACAGTACACCAGTGTTTTACGTGGAAACCCAAATCAGGAGAAAAACACATAATGTTTTTTATTATATGTCTTGACGAATTACATTCATTGAAAGCACCAACTTCCTTTGTTTTTCAACTGCAACTGGAAGGAGGATCCAACCCCCTAGTTTCTTAGGCTACAACCTGAGGGAAGCTCCAACTCCCCAATTATCTGGCTACAACCAGAAGAAGTATACAACCCCCTATGTTCTCCGGCTACAACCACCTATCCTTGCCCCATCCTGCCACCCTGAAGTAGAAGTAGAATGATGGAACCACTGTCAAACTATCACTGTGAGATATACCACTGTAAACCTATACCAATAAATATGAACCATGCATCAACCATGCATCAACCTGTACCTCAACCTGTAATCAACATGTACCATAAACAAGTGCATCAACCATGCACCAACCTGTAATCAACCTGTACCATAAACAAGTGCATCCAACCATGTACCAAGTATGTACAAATCATGTATCAACTACTCATCAACTATGACTCATCAATATGTACCAACATCATCAACTATACACCTCATGTATGTGCGCCAACTCATCAACTACTTGTCTCAACCATGTACTCAACATGTACCACAACCAAAAGACCTCATAAATTTCATCATCCAAATATGATTTGTAGCTCTATAATAGACTTGGTTTATATAATCACATTCCTGCAAACCTTCCTTAACTTTAAAAACAAGAGACTAACATTTTCATCAAACGTTTCTTTAGTCTCACATGCCTAGTTTTGGATTAGTCAACAACCCTAACTTGAAATAATCAAAACTTTGAACCTGTAATGTATAAAGATTTGAAACTGATGCACAATGTTCTTCAGTGTGTTTTATGCAATTCCTCCAAGTGTCACTACTTGTAACCTCTCAGAAAGGGAGTTATAGCAAAAATGGCATACCTTGCTGAATTTTGGCTTATTCTAGAGAGCGACCTTGTAGAGCATGCCCCGCACAAAATATTTAATAAATTGATATAAAAATGTTACACAACATACTAACGATTTTCCCCTAATCATCACATTTTTTATCACTGAATTTGGATCTGTTATGAAGAAGTTATGACATTTTTACCCGAAACACTTAATTTTGACTAGTTTCAGGACTGGCCACAAACCCTATTTTCCACGGAGTGTAACTCCCAAAATACAACGACCCAAAAGATGAATTTTTTACCACAGATACTTGGATATGTTTTATCAATTTTATAGCAATTTCATGGTCTGAATCATTATAGAAAAAAAATTATAGCGAAAATGGTGAGATGACCTGTAAATAACATACCTTAGAAAGCACCATCAAAAGAATTTATCATTCCTTGCATTTCGGCCTTCTTTTCTTTACCTTCACTCAGAATTCCAGTTTAGATATCCTTGGTTACATCAGACACATATAGATATTCAATATGCTCAAGTGTTATTCAAATGAGAGAGCCTTTCCTGTTATTTATACTCTCCAAGTAACTTCCTTAAAAACATCTTCTAGGTCACTTGGCCCACTTTCCTTATTTTAGGGTTGGGTCCACTTCTAATTTCTCCATTAAATTTATTATTGAAATAATTTATTTTGTATTCACTTTGAATTATAATACACTAATCACTTCACTTTATTATTTTCCTTTTAAAATCTCTTAAACCACTTTGAATACTTTGACCTTTTGGGGCTTCTAGATGACATATGAGGGTCCTCCAACTTCGTAAGGCCATAACTCTCAAACTGTGAGGAGTTATGTGACATTCCACATACCAACAGAAATGGAATGACATGTACTATCCATATAGAATAGTATTATCTGAAAATATATCATAACACATACCATTACCCATCAAACAAACTTGGGTCCATTACCCAAACCTGGGGTCTCCAACTTCTCATGGTCATAACTCTCTAACCGTGAGGAGTTATGTGACGTTCCACATACCACCAGAAATGGCATGACAAGCACTATCCATATAGGATATTTTCCCTGACAAATTCATTGTCCTTCATCTCATTATTCCACAATTAAGCATGGGTTCTCTTACTCCACAAAGTGTCTTCCCGTGAGGGCTTTCACCATAAGGGGACCACTTTGGATTTCATCCATATTTACTTCTTATCAACAATGGAAAAAAAATAAGGAGTCATATTTACATCAAACAATATTGGTTCCATTACCCAAACCTTTGTGCTATGGGTCTTTCTTCAAGGGTTGATATCAATCACAACCAACCTTAATCAACAGTTGGGATTCTGACCATTGGGTCCCATAGATGTTGCACTTCCCCTAGCGGTTACCTCGACCGAATCATCTCCTTCTCCATCTGAAGAGGGGGGTGGGAGAACCTATTTCATTGACCGGATCCAACACATCCACCAACAGGTTCAGGATATCCTACAGAAGTCCAATGACAAGTACAAACAACGCCATGATCAACATCGAGTGACACATAAGTTTCAGGTGGGTGACAAAGTTTGGTTGCACTTGTAGAAAGAACGCCTTATAGGACCCCATCAGAAGCTTCTCCCACTCCATTATGGGTCGTACACTATCAGCAAGGTTGTGGGGGATAATTCTTTTGAGCTCAACATTCCTCCTTTCCTTGGCCTACACCCAATGTTCAACGTGGATCTCCTTCGCCCTTATTTTCCACCACTATTGGACACCTCAGAAGTAGTAGAAAAATTGACACCAACAGAGCTCAACCCCAAATACATACATTAGGCATCCAATGATCAGATTGTGAACACACAGATCAAGGGAATTTGACAGCAAAGGATCCAGCTTTATCGAGTCGTCAAAGAAGGGCAGCTCCTGCACCAAGGCAAGTGGCTCACCCGGGGCCAAATTCACCAGAAATTTCCTCATCTGATGGGGGAACTCAATGCAATGGAGACCATTGATTCCTAAGGAGGGAGGATTGATCCATATGGATATCATTGGCCACCCACCTTTTCCAACTGGCTCAAAATAGTTTTCTGGCAATTTTGGTAATTTACTATTTTTAGCAGTTTTCACTTCCAGAGCGTTTTTGAGGCCCTAAACGATGTTTTTTGGGGAAAATGGTTTGCAATATCTAAGTTCCTTTGATATTGCACCTAAAATGAATCTCCTCGATGATACCTTTCCAACGGGTGATCATACGCCTAAAACGGAGATCGTATGCAAAACTTATGACCCCGGGAAGTTGATGTACTAACTTACCCAAACGAGGCCCACATGAATTTTGGTGCTTCATCTCCTAGGGTTAGGTTTTTGGATGTCTAGGGTTTTTGACATTCCTGCTTATTGTAAAAATTCCTTCAGAGCCTCATTGTAATCATCTTCTTGCGAATGAGTGCAACCATCACATCTCTTCTCAGAGATAAGTCGCCACCTTTCCAGCAAGCTTGTTTTCGCTGCATTTTATAGTTTCCAGCTTATTTCTTTATTAATAGAAAACTAGTTTTACTGTATCTCTGTTATTTTGTGTTAAGCACCTATTAATAATCTGTATTCATTTCGTTTCTGCTCATAAAATCCGGATCAACCTTGCACCAACCTGTACCTCAACCTATACCATCAAAGAGTGTGTCAACCATGCACCAAATATGTACCAATCATGCATCAACTACACATAAACTATGACTCATCAATATGTACCAATATCATCATCTATACACCTCATGTATGTGCCAACTCATCAACTACTTGTCTCAACCATGTACCCAACATGTACCTCAACCAAAATCCCTCATCAATTTAATCATCCAAATCTGATTTTTAACTCTATAATAGACCTGGTGTATATGATCACTTACATGCAAACCTTCCTTAAATTCAACAACAAGAGACTATCATTTTCATCAAAGTTTACTTTAGTCTCACATGACTAGTTTTGGATTAGTCAACAACCCTAACTTGAAATAATCATAACTATGTACATGTAATGAATAAAGATTTGAAAATAGTACACAATGTTCTTTAGTGTGTTTTGTGCAATTCCTCCAAGTGTCACTACTTGGAACCTCTCATAAAAGGAGTTATAGAAAAAATGGCATACCTTGTTGAATTCTGACTTATTCTAGAGAGAGAACGTGTAGAGCGTTCCTTTCACGGAATATGTTTTGTATGGATATGAAAATTGTACATAGAGTACTAAAGATTGTAATCTAACCAACACATTTGGTCTTACTGAATTTTGATCTGTTATGAAGAATTTGTGACGTTTTTACCTGAAACACATGTTTTAGACTAGTTTCAGGACTAGCCACAAACCCTATTTTCCACGGAGTATAACTCCAAAAATACAACAACCCACAAGCCAAAATTTATACCACAGCTACTTGGATATGTTTCCTCAATGTCATCCCAAATTCACGGTCTAAATCATTCTATAAAAAAATGTTATTGTGAAAATGGTGAGATGACCTGTAAATAACATACCTTAGAAAACATCATCAAAAGAATTTATCCTCCCTTGAATTTTGGTCTTCTTTACTTCACCTTCCCTCTGAAATTCGGCTTAGATATCCTTTGGTTACCTCAGTCACTTGTAGATATTCAATATGCTCAAGTGTGATTAAAATGAGAGAGCCTTGCCTGTTATTTATACTTTCATGTAGCTTCCTCAAGGGGTTACCTTTTAACCATCTTAACTCACTTTCCTTATTTTAGGGCTAACCCACTTCTAACCACTTGTCCACTTAGTAATTTCTCCATTTAATTTATTATTTAAATACTTTATTTTTCATCCTCTTTGACTTATAGTACACTCATCACTTCACTTTATTATTTAAATAATTTCTTCTTTGCAAACACTTTGACTACTTTGACGTATTAGGGATTTTAGATGACTCATGAGGGTTCTCCAACTTCACATGGCCATAATTATATAATCGTGAGAAGTTATGTGACGTTCCACATACCATTGTAAATGGCATGACATGTAATATCCATATAGAATAGTATTACCTACAAATATATCAAAAATCATACCATTACCATCAAACAAACTTGGATCCATTACCCAAACCTTTGTGCTACCGGAATTCGCTACTGGACTTTCTTCAAGGGTTGAAATCAATGACAACCAACCCAATTAATCAAAAATATCCTTATTTGTCATTGATGGCAACACTCTGATGCAATACTAAATTCATGTCATGCAATACTGAAGTCATATCACTCATGCGATATTGAAGTCATATCACTCATGCAATACTGAAGTTAGCTTTCCATCCGTGGTTGCTCCCCCTAACCGAACTGTCCTTGGGGATACTCCCCCTGATTGAACTCTTCTTGAAATTGATCCCCCAACCTGAATTTTTCTCTTTATGGTGCTTCCTCGTGTAAATATAAGACATATAAGATAAGCATTGAAAAGCATTCATTTTGGAGTATAAATTACTCCATGTATCTAGTGAAAATACTCAAAGGCTTCCCTTGGAAGCGGTTTTGTAAAGATGTATTCCACTTGTTCTTATGTGCCCACATATTCAACTCGGATGTTCTTCTCTACAACCTGTTCTTGTAGAAAGTGATACTTGATTGGAATGTTATTTGTCTTGGAGTGCATCACCAGGTTCTTTGAGATATTGATGGCGCTTGTATTATCAAAATAGATTGGAATAGGCTCATCATACTCAACCTGTATATCTGACAGAGTTTGTTTCATCCATAGAACCTGTGTACAACATGTTGTTGCAATATACTATGCCTCGGTTGTATATAAGGATATTGATGATTGTTTCTTGCTTATCCACAATACTAAACACTCACCCAAGTAGAACGTTTCTCCACTAGTGCTTCATCGGTCATCAATACTACCTTCCCAATCTACATATGTGTAGGCAATAAGTGATATATCCTTTTCTTTTGGATACAATAATCCAAACTATTTTATTCCTTTGGGATATTTGAAAATCCTCTTCACTGTTACGATATGTGTTTTCTTTGGTGCTTCTTGAAATCATGCCAATTGTCCAAGTGCCTGCATTACATCTGGTCTAGATGTTGTCACATATAGTAAGCTTCCAATCATTGACCTATATTTTCTCTAGTCTAGAGACTTTGAATCATCATCTTTTCTCAACTTGCAACTGGTTTGCATAGAAGTTATAACTGGTTTGCAATCTTCCATTCTGAACCTCTTTATCATTTCTCTAATATACTTAGTTTGAGAAATAAAAATTCCTTGATTTCTTTGATGTATCTGAAGACCCGGGAAGAAGGATAGTTCTCCGAGTAATGACATTTCAAATTCATTCTTCATATCCTTTGCAAATTTCTGGCTTAATTTTTCATCATTGCTTCCAAAAATAATATCATCAACATAAACTTCAATTAATAAAATATTATCTTGAGTTACCTTGATGTAAAGGTTGTTGTATGCAATTCATTTTATGAACCCTGTCTATTGTAGATATTTATCCAGTCTAGAGTACCATGCTCTAGGAGCCTGTTTTAGACCATACAAGGCCTTCTTCAATTTACACACATAATATGCATTATCTGACAACTGGAATCCTTCTGGTTGTTCAATGTAGACTTCTTCTTCAAGTTCCCCACTCAGAAAAGATGATTTTACGTTCATATCATATACTTTAATATTATTGGAGCAAGCATAATCTAAAAGCAATTGGATTGATTCCATTCTTGCAACTGGGGAAAATGTCTCTTCAAATTCGATTCCTTCAACCTGTGCATATCCTTTCCATACCATTATAGCTTTCTTCCTTGTAACCTGTCCATATTCATTCAATTTATTTTTGAATACCCACTTTGTGCCAATCACATTCTTTTTGTTTGGTCTTGAAAGCAATTCCCAAGTGTCATTCTTCTCTATTTTATCCAATTCTTCATCCATGGACTTATTCCAAAATTCATCCTTGTTGGCCTCTTCAAAACCTTTTGGTTCAATCATATATGAGAGTTCTAGGTGTGTTTGTTCTGGTGAACGGATTCTTCATCTAGTCTCAACTCCTGCATCTTTGTTTCCGATAATCTGAAGGATGATTCTTCTGTACTCATTTGCTAGGTGTCTTTGAGGAACTTGTTGAACTTTCTATTCTACTTCTATATGATCCTTTTCATCTTACCCTTCTACTTCTTCTTCATCTTCTGCTTCTTTTTCATAAATTTGTTCCATTGATTCATTTTCTTCTTCCTTTAATTCTCATCCACATGTTTCATCAATTGTTACATTAATGCTTTCCACAACATTTTTCAACCTCAGATTGTAACACTTCTATAATTTTCTTATACTTGAGTAACGAACAAATACTCCTTTGTCCACACGAGAGTCAAACTTTCTCATTCTTCCATCTTCTCTTTTGATGTAGCATTTTCTTTCAAATACTCTGAAGTGCTTCACATTTTCTAGTCTTCCTTTCCATAGCTCGTAGGGAGTTTTATCAATGTTCTTTCTAAGCATTACTCTGTTTTGAATGTGAACTGTTGTATGCATTGCATGTGTCCAAAATATATCTGTCAATTTGGAATCCATTAACATTGTTCAAGCCATTTCATGTACTGTCATGTTGTTTCTTTCAACAACTCCATTATGTTGAGGTGTCCTAGCAACGAAGAATTTCCTTTTTATTCCACGTCTGCTGCAGTAGTCCATAAATTCTTTTTATGTGAAATCTCCTCCATTATCAGATCTTAAACATTTGATTTTTGAATCCATTTCATTTTCAACCATTTCCTTATAGACCTTGAATTTTTCAAAAGCTTCTGACTTATTCCTGAGAAAGCATGTAGTCATTCTTTTATAATCATCAATTAATAACATAAAATATTTTTCACCTTTTAAACCCTTTGTTGTAGTTGGTCCAACTAGATTAGTATGAACAATTTACAGTGGTCTTGTCGTTGAATATTCATTTGATTTAAACCTGCTCTTTGTTTTCTTTCCTTTTTGACAATGCTTGCATAAAGTGTTGGTTGGTTTCATAATCTGGGGCATTTCTCTAACTGCTTCATTTTTACTGACTTTGACAAGGTTATCAAAGTGTATGTGATCCATTCTTCTGTGTCATAGCCAACTTTTATCTTCCTTTTCTGGACAACACTTTTCATTTCTAATTTCACTTAATACATATATGTTGCTTGAATTTCTTGCAGTTGTTGCAATCAATTTTCCTAAACCTTCTTTTCCTATCTCGCACTTTTGTGAATTTAAAGTAACTTTCCTTGGTCACGCGTCTGACTCATACTTAGAAGATTATGTTTCATATCTTCTATTAGTAGAACATTTTTTGCCTTGGTATTCTTGTTTCCAATTCTGACTGTGCATTTTCCAATGATTTTAGTTGAATCATCATTTCTGAAGGAGACTAGTCCATCTTTTTCCTTTCTTAATGTAAGAAACCCGTCTTTATCACCTATCATGTGTTTTGAACATCCACTGTCAAAATAGTGATTCTTCATTTCTTCTGCTTAGCTTGTAGAGAGAGTGTGCATTCTACATTTCAATATTGATTCTACTTTCTTATCCATGTTCTCTTATGAGGTTCATGTGTGTGATTGTTGTTGTTCTGTTGTGGTTCTCTAGGAGGAATTGTCATTCTGCAATATTTTGTCATGTGTCCAAAGTTGTTACACTTGTAGCATTCCACTTCAGTGTTCAATAATTCAAACCTATTGTAACTTATTCTTTGTGTTTCATTGGGCCTTCTTAGATAACCCTTTTGTGTATGACTTTCAAATTTGTTTGTGTTCCTGCTGTTAGCTCTGCAATTCATAGCTTTATGTCCAAAATTGTTACATGTATAACATAAAACAAACAATATAGTTTGATAGATAGGAGTTGAATATCTTTTGAAAGGAGTTTCTCTTCTGAATCATTCTTCTTCCTAAGCCCTATATTTCGATCATTGATTCTAAAATCTGAATATTCTCGGTGGAGGAGTGTCCCTGTAATCTTCTTTGTAGGTCTTCATATCCTCTTTTATTGTTTCTGCATAGTTTTTTGGATATATTTCTTGTTCTGTTGTTTTTGAGCTTGATCCATTTTCTTCTTGATTGTATCCAAGTCCAGACTTGTCATGATGACGCTTTTGACTGCTGATAATGTTATCCAAAACTTTTGAGTTGTTCTTCATATTTTTCTCTTGAATATCCTTTCTTAATATGACAATCTTTGCTTCCAAATTTCCAATGATCATGTCTCTTTCTTCTAGTTGTTCTTTGAGTACTTCTTCAATTTTTTTTATCTTCTTCTATTTGAACCTTAAAATTTGTGATCATTTGTTCTAGTTCCTAAGTGTCTTCTTTCTTGTCTAGTTCCGCTTGTAGCTTCTTTTTTTTCTTCTTTTCTCTTCTTATAACTTCTATGGCACACAAAAATTCTTCTTGGTAGTCAACTTATGCCTCTTCATATTATTCGCTGGTGTATTCTTTATCAGGGTCTTATACTTCCATCAATAGAATTATTTATGTCTCATTGTCATTGACTTCATCTTCATCTGATGAGGAGATGTCTTCTTTGGTGCATAAGCTTTTCTTGAAAGTTTTATTTGTGATTCTTTTTCCTTTATATGTTTGTTTTCTATTTGAGTAATATTCATAATTCCTCTTATTTTTCTTATGAGGACATTTGTTATAAAAATGGTCGATACCATCAGAATTAAAACAAATCAATGGAAATTTATCTTTATATCTGTCGTTGGTTCCTTTGTTCAATCTTTTGAAAACGTTTGTCATTTCTTCATCAACTTATGAGATGTCACTGTTGTTGCTATCTTATTTTTCCTTTTGCTTTGACCTTTTGGATGCTTTGAAAGATGCTTCTTTTATATATGGATTTTCCTGTTCGGTTCTCATCTCATATTCTGTGAAGATTCCATGTAGTTCGTCCATGCTTATTTAGTCTAGATATGTTGTTTCTTCTAGTGTTGATATCTTAGGATCAAATATCCTAGGAAGAGATATTAGTACCTTTTGAACAGTTAGAGACTCTTTAATTTCTTCTCCCAATACAATGATTGCATTTAATATTCCATCGACTTGTAAAAAGTAAGCTGCAATATTCTCATCTTTCTTCATCTTTAGTTGTTTGAACTGGCCTCTGTAAGTTTGAAGCTTTGTTGCTTTGACTTTTGAATCTCCATAAATATTTTGAAGCTTGTCCCAAATCTCTTTAGCAGATTTACAATGTATAACTTTGGTGTATACTGATTCACAAAGACCATTCAGAACTACATTTGTGGCTTTGGAATTATTTTTCCCAGTTTTATTGCTCTTTCATTTGTCGGCGGAACTGCTAGTTCTTTGCATCCATCTACAATAGATTGTCATATTTCAAATCCATGTGTCTGTATATATGTTTTCATCCTTCTTCTCCAAAATGCATACTTTTGTCCATCAAACTGTGGTATTCATTTTTATACATGTTGCTCTCCATGATCTACCTTTCAATGGTTAAATTGATTTCTAAAGGAACCTTCTTTGATACCAATTGTTGGATTACTGAGAGTGGGGATGAATCAGTAATAGAGTAATTTAATCATTTTTCACCATAAAATTCAAGTGTTATATCAATGTAGCATTTTCATACAATAGTTGCAGAGTAAATAAATAATGAAAAAATGAGCAATCACACACATACACAGTACACCAATGTTTTATGTGTAAAATCAAAGCGAGATAAAACCTCTACTTTTTCTTATATGTCTTTAAGAATTACATTCATTGGAAGCACCAAATTCCTTTGTTTTCCAGCTGTAACTGGAAGGAGACTCCAACCCCCTAGTTTCTCAGGCTACAACCTGAGAGAAGCTCCAACTCCCCAATTCTATGGCTACAACTAGAACGAGGATACAACCCCCTATGTTCTCCAGTTACAACCAGAAGGTGGCTACAACCACCTGTCCTTGCCCCGTCCAACCTCCCTGACGTATAAGTAGAATGATGAAACCAATGTCACACTATCACTATGAGATATATTGTTATAAAACTGTACCAATCAACCTATACCAAACAACCTGTACCAATAACCTGAACCATGCATCAACCTATACCTCAACCTATAATCAACCTGTACCATAAACAAGTGCATCAACCATGCACCAACCTATACCTCAACCTATAATCAGTCTGTACCATAAACAAGTGCATCAACCATGCACCAACTTGTACCTCGACCTGTGCAGCAATCATGCAACAATATATACCATCAAAAAGTGCATCAGCCATGCACCAAATATGTACCAATCATGCATCAACTACACATCAACTATGACTCATCAAGATGTACCGACATCATCAACTATACACCTCATGTATGTGCCTACTATTGTAGGAAAATCTGCATGCGGACAAGTAGATCGACCTCTAAGGTTTGACCTTAACCCTAGACAGAAAAGTGCTTATCATGGACACTGAATTTCTTTCGAATCTATCTAAGCATAATGCATGAGAAGGAAGAGTAACAGAAGTACCTCTTAACCGACGTTTGTCCCTGCACGCTCCGAGTTGCGCTCCAATCCTTTGCTCCTCGCTGAGGTATGTGGACAAAGCAGGGTACGACCACTTCCTACTCTATTGACATTAGCTTGAAAACAGATCTATCACTGAATGATAAGTTTATGTAGCATCAGACACAAACTAGAAAGAAACAGGCCAAGCGTGTCATATTAATGAGAATAACGACAACAGTACTTACAATCGTATATGTGAATGCGACAGGTTCGTCAGGTCCTCTTCGTCTAACCCTTGCCTGAAAGATCCACAACCTGGATGGCAGTAGCTGCACTGATGGCTCTTCTCTGGCTGACTGCAAATTTCCTCCAA
>ML777047.1:543805-574084 GCA_009831015.1 Picea engelmannii
TGGTATGATTTTGAGGACGATTGTGATGATTGGTATATGGATAGTTGTCATTTCTAGGATGACAACCACTTCCATATTTTATTTGATGACTCTACTCCACCTTCTGTAGAGAACATCAATGTCCCACATCAGGAGCTAGTTACTGGCATTCAGTCTGCATATTCTACAGTGGTATTATTCATTCCAGATTCTGCTACGACCCTTTTCCACTATGTGGATGGATCTTCTTATTTGGATCCACATGATAGGTGTCAGTCTTTGGAGCATCATTTGGAGTTGGTTATTGGCTTCCAAAATCTTCCACAGGGAGTTCACATGAGCACTTGGACATGGGACCCAGGCTTACAATGGTGGTTGGACTACTTCAGCATGGTGGATTTTCTTTCTACATGGGACCTTGGTTCTTCAGTCTTCTTCAGCATTATGGTCCACAATTATCCATGGGACCCTGGTATATGGTTGTACATCAAACATTGAGGACAACGCTTTCATAAGGGGGATGGAATGTAAGGTAGCTAGAGAGGTAGTGGGGGGGCCAGAGGGCCCATAATAATAATAGTGGAGGTCATTCAATGTAAGGTGGACTAGGTCCAATATATTATTAAAAAATGTCCACTATGGTAGTTAGATATAATAAATGGGTAATTAGATATAATAAATGTAAGAGGAATTCTTAGAATGTTCTACTTCTATAAGATTCCTCCTCTAGAATGTTCTTAGGTGATGGTAGAACTATATAAAGGGGTTCAAGCAATGTAATGAGACATGAAGAGAATTATTGTATTGTGAGTGGTAGCTCAATAGGAGGATGCCCCCTCGAAGAGGCAAGTGAACAGGAGAGGATCCCTTCCATAATAGGATCCATTGTATGGTGTTGCCCTACCTCAAGGGTTTGGTAATAATAAAGTTGTGGTTTTTCTATATGATTTCATATATCTTGTGTGGTGATTGTATTCAGATATCTTTGGATCTATTGTGATATTTTGTATTCAGGAATTTGGTTCTTAACAATGTTTGGAACATGGGTGTTCCCATCGATGCCAAAGGGGGGTATTGTTGGACAGTTGGTTGTCATTGATGTTGTTGGACAGTTGGTTCTCATTGATGTCAACAAGAAGTGGTTGTCATTGATGTCAATATATGTGATGGGTGTATTTGGAGAAGTCTCGAAAGTGGTCCCCTTATGGTGTATCTCTAAGCATGGCCCTCACAGGAAGATGCTTTGAAGACGTCTACAAGAAACCCAAAGGTGTGGTCATGAATCCTTGAGTTGTTTGAGGAATAAGGACATGAAGGACAATGTAAATGCAGGTAACACACTCATATATGGATATTCCTTGTTAACAATCCTAAATTGAAATAATCATAACTATGTACCTGTAATGCATAAAGATATGAAACTAGTACACAATTTTCTTCAATGTGTTTTATGCAATTTCTTCAGGTGTCACTACTTGGAACCTCTATGAAAAGGAGTTACAACAAAAATGACATACCTTGTTGAATTCTAGCTTATTCTAGAGAGCGAACGTGTAGAGCGTGCCTCGCACGGAATATGTGTTGTATGGATCTGAAAATTGTACACGGAATACTACAGATTGTAATATAACCAACACATTTGGTCTTACTGAATTTGGATATGTTATGAAGAAGTTAGAACATTTTTACCCAAAACACATGTCTTAGACTAGTTTAAGGACTAGCCATAAGCCATGTTTTCCACAGAGTGTAACTCAAAAAATACAATGACCCATGAGCTGAAATTTATACCACAACTACTTGGATATGTTTCCTCAATGGAATCCCAATTTCACGGTCTGAATCATTCTAGAAAAAAAATTATTTTGAAAATGGTGAGATGACCTGTAAATAACATACCTTAGAAAGCATCATCAAAAGAATTTATCCTTCCTTGAATTTTGGCCTTCTTTACTTCACCTTCCCTCTAAATTTTGGCTTATATATCCTTTGGTTACCTCAGTCACTTGTAGATATTCAATATTCTCAAATGTGATTAAAATGAGAGAGTCTTGCCTCTTATTTATACTTTCATGTAGCTTCCTCAAGGAGTTACATTTTAACCATATTAACCCACTTTTCGTATTTTAGGGCTAACCACTTGTCCACTTAGTAATTTCTCCATTAACTTTATTATTTAAATAATTTATTTTTCATCCTCTTTGACTTATAGTACACTCATCACTTCACTTTATTATTTAAATAATTTCTTCTTTGCAAACACTTTGACTACTTTGACGTTTTGGGGATTCTAGATGACTCATGAGGGTTCTCCAACTTCACATGGACATAAATCTCTAACCATGAGGATTTATTTGACATTACACATACCACCGGAAATGGCATGACATGTACTATCCATCTAGAATAGTATTACCTGCAAATATATCAAAACTCATACCATTATCCATCAAACAAACTTGGGTCCATTACCCAAACCTTTGTGCTACCAGACTTTCTTCAAGGGTTGACATCAATGACAACCAACCCAAATAATCAACAAGGGGGAGTCTAAGTAGTAGATCTACGGATCAAAGAACTATCTTTAGAGTAGTTTGAAGTGTTTGCAGAGACAGA
Source organism: Picea engelmannii (assembly GCA_009831015.1). Lineage (NCBI taxonomy): Eukaryota > Viridiplantae > Streptophyta > Pinopsida > Pinales > Pinaceae > Picea > Picea engelmannii. The sequence goes on from ML777047.1 coordinate 546,401, forward strand.
TTTAGAGCAGTCGGATAGCATAATTACAAAATGACAAATTGATCGATTGAGAAGTAGTGTTCTCATATAGGTATTAGTTGGCAATTGCACAAAAAGAGGTTCATGATTATATTCCATGTATGTATTCAGGAAGGGATATGTTCAGTACAGGTTGTTCTAGACATATAGAGTATGATTTACATATAGAGAAGACCAGTGGACACATTTGATTCAATATGAGAAACAAGAATATGTGATGATCAGTTGCAGTAGAGAATCATTCATAGTAGTACAATGACAGATGGGTCAGCATTATGGACAGTTGAGTAGCAGAGTTATGGAAATTTTGTGACATATGGACAAAGATGGATTCGTGAGATGCTTAGTAGTTACAGAAGACATGGGTCAGAAAAGATGCATAATAGTGGATTGACAATTAGAATCGTCTGCATAATTTATATCGTCAGAAGGAAATCATTGAATAGTATGGTCAAGTGAACATGACAAGTAAATGAAGAAATCAAGTAATGAATGATTTTATATATGTCAGTGAATTACAAGAGGAAACACCAATGGACAATAAGAAGCACTGGAAGAAAGGAAAGGAAACATATACATGTATCATACATTGATCTACATGACATCTTGTAGAGAATTTGAGGGAAGATAAATCATCAGAGAAAGAGATCGAGAAACGACGATCAGTAGCAGGTAGACAAGGGGAGACATATCTTCAGGGGTAGTTACCCTTTTATCAAATAAAGAGAAAGATAATTATCGAAAGGGAAAGAAAAAAAGAATGAAGACACGGAGGAGCGGCCCCAAAGAGAGATACCCTTTTCCATTGATGTCAGAAGGCGAGAGAAAAGCATGAGGAGAGAAACATTGATAAGGAGTGATGGTCCCAGGGGGAGCATGAGTGTTGGAGTATAAGTGTTTCTATCAATGTTTGGAACATGAGTGTTGCCATCGATGCCAGAGGAGGGTATTATTGGAAAGTTGGTTGTCATTGATGTTATTGGACAGTTGGTTATCATTGATGTCAACAAAAGTGGTTGTCATTGATGTTATTGGACAGTTGGTTATCATTGATGTCAACAAAAGTGGTTGTCATTGATGTCAATAGATGTGATGGGTTTATTTGGAGAAGTCTCGAAAGTGGTCCCCTTATGGTGTATCTCTAAGCATGGCCCTCACAGGAAGATGCTTTGAAGAAGTCTACAAGAAACCCAAAGGTGTTTTCTTGAAGCTTGGAGTTGTTTGAGGAATAAGGACATGAAGAACAGTGTAAATGCAGGTAACACACTCATATATGGATATTCCTTGTCATTCCATTTCCAACGGTAGATGGAACGTCACGTAGTTTCTCACGGTTGAGGAGTTATGAGGTCATGAAGTTGAAATCCCCAAAGATGGCTTAAGAAGGCCCAATGGAAGCTCCAAATATGGGTTAAGAATCCCCTGATTGGTTGCAAGTCATTAATGAAAGGGTAAATTGGTTGTAACAAGAAATTTCAAGAAGCCCTAAAGTTAAGGAAAGAGTTACTTAGAAAAAGTATATATACACCTTAAGAAGTCACTCATAAGTACATTCACACACACATTTTATTGAATATATTCTATGTGAGTAAGTGATTCTTATCCGAGGTAACCAAATATATATGAGACGCATTTCATAGGGAAGATGAAGTAAAGAAGTGAGAAATTCCAAGGGAGGATGAAGTCTTGTGATGATGTGTTATAAGGTATGTTACTTAAAGGTCATCTTACCATTTTCGCTATAACTTTTGTTCTGAGAAGATTCAGAACTTGAAATTTTGAGGAGATGGAAAAAAAAATATCTCATAGTATTTGTGGTTAAAATTGAAGACCTTGATTCATTACAGGTACAGAGTTATGGTTGTTGAAAGTTAGGGTTTGTGACTAATCCAAAACTAGTCTCATGAGACTGAGGTAAAGTTTGATGAAGATGTTATTATCTTGTTGCTAAAGTTGAGGAAGAGCTACAGGTCTATAATTTTGTGTATTAGGTCCGCTACAAGATCAAAGGTAAGCTTTACATGTTTTATTGATGGCTATTTTTATGGTGCTACATGTATGATGTGCATGTTTTTGGTGATGTCGGTACATGTTGAGGTACTCCTTAGTGATATTATGGTGCATTGATTAGTAGCACATATTGGCTATATTGGTATCTTTTCTATCTTAGAACTTCATTAATGATATCTTATGGTATATAGTGTATGGCATGATTGAGACATATCATGAGTGATATGGTATATAGTTGATTCATGATATGGTACTGGTTTGATACATGGTTGATGTATGTTCTATGGTACATGTTTTGGTACATGGTATAGTACAGGTCAATGTACATGGTTGATGTACATGGTATCGTACATGATGATGTGCATGGTTGATGCATGGTTGATATAGGTTGATGTACATATTTTATGTACATGGTTGATGATTGATGTACATAGTTTGGTGATGGTCTTTGTATCCAAGTGAGTGGATCAGTTAGTTGATGATGGTATATCAGTGATAGAGACAATGATAGAGATAGTGACAGTTTGGTTGATGTGATAGTGATAGTGACAGGTTGGCTAATGTGATAGTGACAGTATCATTGTTAGTGACAGTGAGTCTACAGGTATATTTCAGGGCAGCCGGATGGGGAAAGGAAAGGGGGTTGTAGCCTCCTTATGGTTGGTTCCAAAGAACACAAGGAGTTGGAGCTTCCTCTAGGTTGGAGCCTGAGAATCAAGGGGTTGTAGCATCCTTCTGGTTGGAGACAAAGAATTCAGGGAGTTGTAGCTTCCCTTAGGTTGGATTCTATAAATAGGGGGTTAGAGGATCCTTCCAATTGTAGCTGGAGAATTGGGAAGTTAGTGCTTCCAATGAATGTAATCTTTGATATATAAGAAATAATTTTTTGGTTTCATCCCATTTGGGTTTCCACGTAAATTTTGGTGTATTATGTACTTGATGTGATGTTGTTGTTTATGGTTATATGGTCATGATATATTGAATGCAATCATAGATGATATATTGTTGATACACTGATGATACACTGTTGATAAAGTTGAATTTTATATATTTTGGTCAAAAGTGGTATAATTGTGGAATACTAATTCACCCCCATCTCTCAGTATTTCCAACATTTCCTGAGTGGACTGTCATCCTTTTACAAGCATAAAATTCAGTTTGATGATCCCATGAATTTAAAAGAATCCATGATAAAGGATAAGTATTTGTATGAGTAGAAAAGAGGAAGGTTGACTTTCCAAAAGTCTTGAGATGATAAGAAGAAAGGAAAGATGGATCAAAGGAAGAAAGGATTCAAGCCACCTTTAATTAGGAATAGATCTCAAGCATATCATAAAGGGTAACCATCTCAAGGGCATAAAAAAATGACAGATTCCTTGAGAAAGAGGCCAAGATAGCATCCCATAAAGTGTTGAGGATGTGAAGGAGATCACATGTATAAAGATTGTCCTCACTAAGGAGATAATATGAGGATTGTGCGTAGCATCAAGCAAGATGAGACAATAGAGGACTTAGGCATACGCATTCCAAGGATCTATGCAGCCTTTGACAATAGACAAGCAGATTATCAATCCCACATGATTGAAGTGGAAGGTAAGATTAATAATCAACCCATATATATTTGTATTTATTTTGGAGCTAGTCATAGCTATATAGATCCAAGTACAGTTGAAATATTTAAATTGAATAAATGTAAGCATGAAAAGTCTTGGTTAGTTTAGCTAGCTACTATAACCAAGAGAAGAATCAATGAGCTTGTTAACAATTGCCCAATAAACATGAATGGAATCAACACTAAGGAATATTTCAACATCATACCGCTTGGGTCAGCATGCAAAAATTGAGGATTATAAGCTAGAGGAGGATGGAATCCTCTTATTACATAACATAGTATATGTTCCCAATTCTCAAGGATTGAGAAATTTGGTTTTGAAGGAGATGCACAAAGTACCATACGTTGGACATATAGGGTAAAAGAAAACTATTACAATTGTTAGAGGCCAATGTTTTTGGTCTGGTATGAAGAGAGACGTAATTGATTATTTGGCTAGATGCATGGAATTTCATATGGAAAAGGATGGGCACAGACATCCAGTAGGATTATTGCAGCCATTGCCCAATACTGAATGGAAATGGGAAGTTATTACTATCGATTTCATTACCAATTTTTATAAGACAACAAGGCCACATGATTCCATCATGATAATGGTGGACAAGCTTAAAAATTCTACACATTTCACTCATGTAAAAGTAACTCATAAGGTAGCCAATATTGCATAAATTTATATAAGAGAAATTGTTAGGCTACATGGTGTTCCTAAGGAAATAGTGTTGGACCTACATTCCAAGTTCACTTCCAATTTTTGGAAGGGGTTGTTTAAAGGATTTGGGACCAATCTGAATTTCAGTATAGCATATCACCCAAAGTCTAATGGGAAAAAAGAAAAAAATAATTGGATAATTGAAGATATGTTGAGAATGTATGTGATGGACAAGCCTTCTAGATGGGAGAACTATATCCATTTACTTGAATTTTCTTATAATAATGGGTATCAGGAATCATTGAAGATGAGCATGTTTGAAGTAATGTATGGAAGAAAATGCAACACACCAATAAGTTGGGATAACCTAGCCAACAAAGTCATGATTGGGCCATAATTTCTAAGGGAAATGGAAGAATAGATGGTAAATATCAGACAAAATTTGAAAGTTTCACAAGATACGTAGAAGAGCTATGTTGATAAAAGAAGAACACATAGAGAATTCAAAGTGCGAGAGAATGTGTTTTTAAAAGTTAAAGCCAAGAGAAGCTTGCTGAAATTGGGAAGTTTCCCAAAGTTGGCAGCGAGATATTGTGGGCCTTTTGAGATATTAGAAAAGATAGGGCCAGTTTCATACATGATAGAATTATCTACATCCATGAGAATTCATAACGTGTTCCATGTGTCTTTATTAAAAAAGTGTGTACCCGATCCTAATCATGTGATTGATTGGAATGTGATCTAGGTGGAACACGAAGGGGATTTCTGAGTGGAACCAATGCGCATCTTGGACCAGAAATTAAAAGTGATCAAGAACAAATCTATCAGCTTGATAAAGGTTCAATGGAAAAACTACGGTCATGAAGAAGCTATGTGGGAGAATGAGGAAGCCATGCAGCAAGTATACCCGCAAAGTTTTGCAAATTTTGAAAAAAATTGAAAGTGCATTTGTACATATGTGAATGAAGACTTTATTTTGGTAGTTGGAGTTTTTAGATCCACAACTCTGATATTTTTTGTCCAACCAATGTGTGGGTTGAGGGGAAAAGAAAGTTATTGCTTCAAATTGTTGAGTGAGTCATTAAATTGCGTAATTTTCAATTATTTTGATGTAATATTTATATATATATATATATATATATATATATATATATATATATATATATATATATATATATATATATATATATATATATATGAATGTGTAAATTGTATTGTTATGTGCACTGAGGATAGTGCAGTTTCTAGGGGGAGGGGAATGTAACATCCCTATTTTCAAACCCTAAACTAGCGATGTATATTGTAAATGTAATATATGGCCAAGGGCCAAGCGATGTAATATGTAGATGATGTAAATTGAATATAATTAATGAAATGTATCTCCAATTGCAGATGGACATGGATGTAGATTTGGGGGATTAGTTTCCACAAGAGATGGAAGGATTCCAATGGGGGAGAGTCTACCCATGTTTATTAAACCCAAACCATTTCTTTCTAAATTATCCTTACCATGAATATTCTATTATTTGTTGAGTGTTCTAGAGCCTAATCATTGAATTCATGTAAGAGGGTGGGTGTGATAGGTCACCTCTCATGGTTATTGAGAGCATGGGGGTTGAGTACAATCAGCTTGGGGAAGAGTGTAAGTCAAACAAGCAAGAGAAAGAGGGGGGAAATTTATATAGGTAGGAGACCTATAGGGAAAATCCATCTAACTCATCCATGCTATCCATTCATGCACACATCCCTAGGTGGTGCACTCCACTATGAAGACTTATCCACTTCTTATATAACCTTTTTCACACCTTGCTCACATGTGAAGTGACTAGTGATGGTTTGAATTGGTCAAAGGGAACCCATTTGCGCACATTTTCAGGAGATATCATGGATTTGATGAAGATACATTTTCACAACTGTTAAGGGTGCCCTTTTGGGATGATGTAACATACCTAGACACCCACAGGTTGGGCATGCTAATCTAAAACTCGCTTCTAAACCAATTTCAAATTATGATAATAATTATTCTGAAATCGTGCATGAAAGACTCACGTGCATTAATCAAGATCCATGCTACAACATAAAAGAAATAAACAGCGTGCCATGCACAGAAAATAAACAACAAGCATACACATTATAAATACATATCTTAGATATAATTAAATACACAACGGAATATACATTATACAAAAAACATAGAGAGCACTTATCTTTTCAAGAAAACATTCACCAACTGGATGCAAACCAAGGACATTCCTCCCAACCATAAACATTGTTGTTCATTTACTCTCAACAATAGGTCACCCCCGAGCCAAGGTTATGAATCCAGAAGAATGGGTCCTAGGGGAAATATAAAACACATAATAGTTGGCAAACTAGCTCTCAGGTTTCCCAACCACACAACAAATCCAAATTTTCATTTCTCTTTCCCCCTCGGCCTGCACAACCCAATGAACACCTTTATCTTCCATGCAATCCCTCATTCTTTCCCATTTCTCTCCAAGGATCCAGTGCTATTGGTCAGAAAATCTCCCTATTGGAAACTCCATGGATTCTCAGCTATGAACAGTTCTTTCCGAACTTCCATCAATCTCATGCACTCAGGCATCCATTCCCTTCTAGAATGATCAATAATCTATTACAACCATCTAGCAATGGATCTCATCTTCCATCCATTCATTTCCATGCTCCCTCCAAGAGCACATGAATTCAACAAGAGTGAAAATAAGGAATTCTAGAAAATGAAAAATGATTAACCGAGAGAAACCCCCAAACAACCCACGTGAAAGGTTTATATAACTACATGAAAACAAGAACCACTGACCTTCCTCCCAATAATCTCATGTAACCCCTTGTATCCATAAAATTAATTATGGGTAAATAAAATATAATAAAAATACTTATCCCCTTAAGCCCCCTCTCTCGTGGAATCATATCCCCCTTTATCTTTTTTCCTTGTCTATTTTGCAGTCAGCGGTGTATTTTAATAATGTATATGAAGTATTACATTTCCTAGGAACTTGTTGAGTACTCAACACACCCTAAAAAGCCTATGTCAAATTTTACTTTTTGGGTACCACTTGATTCTTTTGCACTGTCTAATTCGACCTCAGTATGAAAATGTTTTCTTTGCTTATAATTTTTGTTTCTCATTTAAGTTTCTCAAAGTTTACTTGAGCATGTGAAAACCCATAACTTAAAAGACTAACATTTAATTAAAGAATCGACAGTCAAGATTTTTCCCCGACGCGCGTAAGAAATTCAACATCATAAAGAATTAGAGATGCAGAAAGTTGATCAAGAGAACCGAGGTCGTCGAGCATCGATCTTCGTCGGCATCGGAAAATGGAAGTTGTTCTTCCGTGACAAGAGTCACTCAAGGATATCACCAATGACTGATCCCTTTCGGTGTCGGTAAAATATGAAAAGAGTAAGCGTTGAACAAAAAATGAAATAATATCGTCGATGGCTGACTTCCGAAACTTTTCAGTATCAGGGGATTTTGAGGATGATAATCCACAAGGAAACTACATGTTAGGTTTATTTATGAAGGTTGATCCCTGATACATTTTTGGCATTGGTGGTCCCAAGTTAAGCATAGAGCGCTTGACTTGAACAAAGTCCCGAGTCTGACCATCACCCTTGAGTTGACTTCCCGGTCTTCAGTACCACATATCCCGAGTCAGTGGTTCCACGTCAATGACATACGATGAAGTCGATCGATGTAGAAGGTTCTACAGAAATATATCAATAAAAATACAAAACAACTTGGAGCAACACTAAGCTCAAAATCGGGGCTAACCTACAAGAAATTTGGACAAAGAACACAGTAGATTCGCACGCAAAGAGAAAAAATGATGCATTCAACTACTATGACCAGAATCCTTTCATCAAAATTTCGAGACTTCAAATATTAGATTCCCATCGGGCTCAGGTTACATACAGTAGACACTGTCCACACCTACAGGCCAACCAACACGGTTACATTGAGAACATGAAAAATTTCACAAGAAAAAGGGAAAACTATCAAAATTTTGTGCCTCGTTTAAGAGTAAAAAACAGAGTTCACCCATCATGCCTCTTCTGCGCGTGGAATTTCTCCCCAGCTGCTTCGCACTCCCTGAGGTATTTTTATTGTTTGTCCTTATGACACCCTTTGTGCTCCACATAGTTGCACAATCATATCTTGTGCTTCCCGAAGCTGCCTCTTGAGTCAGCTTTTGTTCCCTTCACGATCTTGTGGTGCTGACACCTCAAGGTTCTTTGCCACCAACTGTCGTCATAATTCTCTATTTTCTTGGTAAAGTTCAACTATGGTGAGTTGTGCCTGCTCCAACTACAGATTAGGTCCTCGAACGTTAGAACCCGACGCTTTTTTCCTTCTCATTCAGCTCTCGCTTCATCGACTTGTCGTTTCAACGGGATCTAGCCGGATAACATGCATTAGGAACTCCTCGACGGTTGATCATGTGCATGATTCAATCAGGACTTGGCTTTCTCCCCCAACTTCCTTATTTTTCCTGGGCCTGCCTCTCCTCCATGATATATGTTGTTGAGTAAGCATGGATTCCAACTTGTGCCCTTCTGACGTAACTTCTTCCACTTCGGCCTCTATACGAGGCGATACTATATTTTCCGCACGAAGGTAGGAATCTCCCTTCAAAACCTCGGGAACACCCATTGCAAAAAATAATGAGTCCCAGGCATTTTGTGGCTCAAGCCTGGCACTTTGGCTACCTCGCAAGCCCCGTCTTTATTTTTGAGGAGTTCCCATGGTGCGACAACGTATCTCCCTTATGTGTGGGTGACTTGACAAAGACCCAAAGAAAAGAATGTGATCGAGCTAGGCTCACGAGACAAGTCAATGCATAAGCTCGGCTGGTAAGTAGAACACATACAGAACATCTAGAATTTATAATGGAGCAGTCAGTGAGTTGAAACGTGTCAGGGAACACTGAATGCCTTGCGACAGGATGTTTTAAAGAATTTAGGTGTCACATCCGCACGGCGGGTATGATCCGAGGCATGTGAGATTCGGCTGATAGGAGTTGCAGAGGATGTGTGGTACGATCACATCGATCTCTTTTTAATTCCCCAGCCTCCATAATGAGTTGATGATGGTTGATGCACTTGTTGATGTGACTCGTGTTTGAGCAACTTGCCTCGACCTGAAGCGTTTAAAGACTTCCCTTATGACAGTATCTGTCTATTTTAGAACTTACTTGTACTGTTAGCAACTTACTCATGTTTGAGCAACTTGCCTCGACCTGAAGCGTTTAACGACTTCCATTATGACATCCTTTCTCGACCTCAAGAGCCAACCGGCCACTGGCGTAACTTTGAATCTCATGTTTTATGTACCTGATATTTCATGCTATGGCACATGGATGTAACCCACCCTAACTAAAGGAAAATGACAGCGTTAACAGAGATAGTGCAGGTAATTCGAAGGATTGCAAAAATCACATAAGTATCAAACAACTAGGCTTAGCGAGCTTTACAGGTATGCACCAGTCTGTATTCTTCACGCTTACGTTTTTACATATATTTTGTTGATTATTTTGATGTAAGCAATGTCTAAACGATTTTAATTATGATTGCAAGAAAGATCCCTCCAACTATTGAGCAAAATTGGCTCTGTAACTTCGCTAAGGAATTTGAGAGAAACTGGGTCCGAAGATCAACAAGATGATGAAGGATATCAAACTGCCCAAGTTCAGCACACCCAATTATTTCATCGACTTGCACGACATAGTCGAATCGCACATGGAGAAAGATTCTTCGTGGGCCGAAAGACTAACAAAGGTGACCAACACAGCAACAGAACAGGTGCAACAATTTCTTGAACATCCGATCAACGCTCGGGCTGTGCTTTGGTAGTTAAGTACTAGTCTGGTCAAATACCAGGCACATGCGGTGGATATCAGAGAAGTTTAGGCACTCCCGATGGAACATCACAGATTTTCATACACCCAAACCTGTGAGGAGTTGTTCATTAGTTGGTCGGAGTATGAGAAAAGTCACCTTTTCAAGTGATATCTTGAGTTGATTGTTAGAAAAACTGTTAGAAGAGAATGCCACGTGGCGATTTTTGTTTACTTATCTTCACTTAGTCGTTATTTTCAGTTAAATTTTATGTTATAAATAAGAGCATTGACCAATTAGTTAAAGGTCGATGGTTGTTGCAAGCAACTCTTTTTTTTCTTTTAAGAAAAAAAACTATTTCCGAGCTACCTTTAATAGAGAAGTCCTTCTGGACCATAGAAAAGTTATATTTTCATCAAATGCATGTGTGATTGGACGTGGAGAAGAACGGTTTCCTATCTTGTTTCATGAATCGATGTTGTAATGAGTAAGAGCTATTGAATCTATTGTTAAGTTATCTGATGCAATGTTTTACAGTTATTTTCTTTAATGATGAAGATGAATCGTTGTGTTATCATGTGATGGATGATTAGTGTAGGTGAATTATTTTTCTTGCCATTATCTTATCGCATATGTGTTTTCTTTCCAATAATTAGTATCTCAAATAGTAATTGGATTCTCACAAGGTTAATGTATTAGTACTAGGCCGGTGGTATAGAATTGTCGTCTGCATGCTTGAGTAGCGAGTTATCCCAAGCTCAGTCTCCTCTCCAATATTTTAGAACCTTTTCCCATTTTGTTGCCAAGTTGGTTTATACTGGCTTACAATATTATATCGGTCCCACCTAAGAGAAAATACAAAAAGAGAAAGTCCAAACTGAAGGAGACACATTCCCAAGAAAATGTAAAGCCCATCGATTAATTGGCTGGATCGCAAGATCTGGAGAACCATTCCACCATTAAATGTTGCAGAGTCTAATTGGGCCTCGGTGGCGGGTTTGGTTCATGTTGTTAAATTAAAGGGATTTAGGACCCATCAATAGAATTGGTGCTAGAAGGAGGGCCTGAGAATGAATGGTTGAATACATATTTCTCATAATATTTTAGACAGCCTACAGATTCAAAACAACCCACATGCATGGCTAGTCATTCCCAAGACATCCCACACACACTGAGTACTTCTGAAATGAGTAACTCACCACATCCTGAGAAAGAAAAATTGTACCCTGACATACCTTATGCTCTCCCTCACGAGGAATTAAATCAATTCAGAAGAATCACAAGAGCAAACACCTGACAGATCGGTGCGTTGTCCTTAGCTCTGATACTTCCTCGAAGAAAACAAGTAAGAAAACTAGTGGTTAATACTTCCAACGCAGTTTTTGTGCACACAGTAGAAGACCTAACAGATTTCACAATCACCGAAATCAAATATCCTCTTAATCTGATCCCTGAAACACCAGCCAGCGACGTCTCTGAACCAGACAATTTTTCAGAAGAGGAGGAGTTTAACTCAAAATATGAAGATATGGAGGACAACAATGACCATAATGAATAAAGGGGAAACCCACCACTGAACAATCAACCCTGGATGGCCAGAGATGCTTTGTCCCTCCCTAGAACAATCCATAACGTTCCCTGACATCCAAAGAAGTTACTTTTGAAGTTCGACACAGAAACCTCGGGATTTCCTGAAGATCATATCAAGAAATTTATACTAGCGATTAGACTTATGAACGTCCAGCATGAAGACATAATTTGCAGGTTGTTCCCCTACACTTTTGAGAACTCAACCTCCACATGGTATTTTAACCTACCTGTAGGATCCATAATGAGTTGGACAAAGTTTCAAAAGGATTTTTTAGATAAATTTGTTGAAGAAACCACTACAGGAGCTTTAATGGATGAATTGTTCGCAACCACCATGAGTTCAAAAGAAAAGGTCAAATATTTCAATAAAAGATTCAAAACCATCTTAAACAAATTCTAGCCCGAAGCCAAACCAACTCAGGAGTTGCAAATTGAATTTTATGCTAACGCTCTCCCAGCTTCTATTTCCACGGTCGTGAAAAGGGCTGCAAAATGAACCCTGACTGAGAATTTTGAAGAAGCCAAAATGATAGAATTCCAGATGAAAGGGTGTAAAGAAGGCCAGGTCTCTTTAGTTAAGAAATAATTTCAACCCCCTCACAAGAGAGGAATCCTTCTGACTAGACCTCTAGGGAAACAAGAAGAATAGACGGCCGACAAGGGTAATGGAGACATAGAATATCTACAACGCATGGTTAAGAAATTATCAAACGAGATCATAGACATGAAGAGAAATTCGGGAGAAGGAAATGAAGGCCAAAGTACCTATAAGACTTTCTTTAAAAGGAACCCACCATTCAAAGCAATTGAACCTCCCCCAGCTAACTTGAATATCGATCTAGGGAATGTCGCATCTGATTCTTTCTCTACTTATCACCAAGAAAACCACTCCGAAAGAGACTTCCCTCAATGGGTGCATGCCATTAATTTGAAGGCCAATCAGTTTCTAGACGAAGTCTCCTTAACTGAACAACCAAGCAGTTTAGTTATGAATGTTGCTGACCAAGAAGAGATTGATCCACCAGAATATATAGCCATGCTAATATGGGACCCTAACCTAATTATGCCTTCCGATGACCTATTTCAAGTTCAAGAACCACCGACAGAGGTCTCAGTTATGAAAACAAGAAGTAAATTTCCTCCTGTCTCAAAGGATCCTACTACCACTCAAACGTTCGGGGAAAGGTCAACTCCTGATCACCCGAAAGCACCTTTTTCTCCCCGTAAGAACTCTATTAGCATCCATACCCAAGAATCGCCCAAACTGGAGTACAATGTAGTTGAAGGCTAATATATCGGTTATGGACATATGTAGAATCCCTCAGCTAAAAGACTTCCTTCTACAAGCTTTGAAATCAGTGGAAAACCCTTCGACAAGCAATGAACAACAAAGAAATCTAACTTCCACAGATCTAGTAAATAAACCAACTGTGAATACCTGCTCAGAATATAAGAAGGGAAAAATGTTTGTCTCAGTGTTCCTTTTGATGTTTGAATTTTTCAACAGGAACCTCCACAATTGTTTGGTCGATTTAGGAGAATCCTCTAACATTATTCCATTGTCTATCTGTAAAAAACTAAACGCAGTCCCTATCAAGAGTGATAAACATGTGATACAACTAGACATAACCCAGGTCAAAGTCATGGGGGAACTCAGATATATAATGATCAGGATAGCGACACATCCTAAGTTTATGCAAGTGATTGACATCATTGTAGTGGATATCCTGGAGGCCTATGGGTTATTACTAAGTCGATATTGGTCTAATAAGTTAAATGGGTACTTTAGTACAGACTGGGCACACCTTTGGCTACCACTGAAGGGATACAATAATATGATCAAAATTAATAGGGAGAGATATCTGAAACATATGATCACTGATCTAGAAACCCTAAACGAACCCTCATTGACATATTTCCCCGTGCTAGGAAATTATTCCTACGATTCCTTTTTCGGGAATTTCTCCCCTCTTCCATCTGATGTGCCTCTCACTAGAACTCCGAAATGGTTTTTCAAGAGAAATCGCCATTAGTGACAGAGGAAACCCTCTTCTGTCAAGAACATGTGCTAGAAATCACTGGACAAAAGATACGAGGGAAAGAAAGTAATAAGAAGGAAGAAATGGTTAACTTTCTCTCTCATATATGGACCATATATTTTTGTGGATATAAATCATAGGAAGGATTAGGGGCAGGGTGCATCCTCATTGATCCAAAAGGTAAACGTCATTTCCTTTCCTGTAGACTAGAATTCGAATGCACAAATAACACTATCGAGTATGAAGATCTAGTACAAGGGTTAAAGAAAGCCATAGACTTAAACTCCAAATAATTGAAGGTTTTCGGAGACTCATAGACTATCGTTAGACAAGTAAGGAATACTATACATTGTAATTCCCCGCACCTAAAGAATTATCAATAGGAACTGCATAGGTTAATAGAGAATTTTGAAGCTTTCAATATCACCGTGATTCCCAGAGCAAAGAATATCCTTATTGATTCCATGGCCACAGTTGATTCAAGCCTGTCACCTCTAGAATATTATGAAGCCTCCTGATTCACTGTGGAACTACTGTACGAACCATCGGTGCCTAATAACATTTCTAATTGGAAAGTCTTTGAAGGAGATGAATAGATCATAAACTTTCTAACTAACCAAGATAATTTTAAAGACCTAGCTATTGATGATGAAGTATTCCATGAACAATCAATAAAAAATGATCCTCAGACAGGTCAACAAACAGACAAATCGAAATCTCACACAATCCCGAAGGGGATAGCTAATTTAGAGAATCTCTTTGATCTAAAGGGGCATTTTAAGGGGCCCAAAAATGCGAAGACCGGTCGTTCCTGTCCCATGCATGAAACTATAAATATCAAAACCCCAGAAAACTCAAAGAATGTGAATCTCGGAAAGACTATATCTAAAGAGGAAAGAAAGGTTTATCTCAAATTGTTCAAACAATATCAAGATGTATTTTCACGATCCTACCAAGATCTAAAAACTTATGACACATGTATCATTCAACACACTATATCGTTAAAACCTTAAGTGAAATACTTCCAACAGAAGCTCTGAAAGTATCACCCATCCCTAGAACCTCTCATGTATCAAGAATTGAATAAACTTTTAGATGACAAAATCATCTTCTAGGTTAGGCATTCCACATGGGTATCAAATGTGGTTCCTGTGAGGAAACATTTTGGAGAAATCCGCTTATGCGTAGATTTTAGGAACCTCAACAGAGCTTCAGAAAAGGACAAATACCCAGTCCTGCCAATGAGGAAACTGCTACAGACCATGTATGGCTCGGAGAAACTACCTTTCGATCCAAGTGGGGAAACTTCGCTTATAAATGCATGCCTTTTGGGTTAATCAATGCAAGGGTGACCTTCCAAAGGGCCATGGACGTAGCATTTCATGGACTAATCAACAAATGTGTGGTAGTGTATCTGGATGATGTAATTGTCTATTCAAAGAACAAAGAAGAGCACATCCAACACTTAACTCAGATTTTCGAAAGGTGTAGGAAATACGGTATATCCTTAAATCCTAAGAAAAATATTTTCGGTGTTGAGGAAGGTAAGTTACTAGGCCACATTATATCTCAAGCGGGCATTCACATAGACCCAGAAAGGATTAAGGCCATAGCTCAACTCTCGTTGCCTCACAACAAGAAATCTATGCGGTCTTTTTTCGGACAAATCAATTTCATGAGGAAATTCACTCCCGATTTCATGGAAAATATCAAACCCTTACAAAAGATGATTCGTAAAGATGTTGAATTTAAATTAGACGATGAATGAAAGGATGCTTTCAGCAACATCGAAATTGCTATATCTCAAGCCCCAGTGTTACGAAGTCCTAATTTCAATAGAGATTTCTTCCTCTATACTTTCACCTCCGACCAATCGTCAGTTGCGGTATTGACTCAGAAGGATTATGACAACAACGAGGCCCCGGTGTCATTCATGAGCACTAACCTCCAAGGAGTTGAACTAAATTATTCTTTCATAGACAAACAAGCTTATGCAATTTATAACTTCAAGTCTCACATCCTCAAGAACCACACCAAAGTAATCGTGCCTCGCCTTGCGGTCTGATCCTTATTCACTCAACAGGAGATGGGGGAAAGAAGAGGGAACTGGATGGAAATAGTTCAAGAATTTGATCTAGATATAAAACCTGCCAAACTAGTTAAAGGGAAAGGGTTGTGCAAAATCGCAGTCGAAGCCCAGTACCAAGTAAATGAAGATTCTGGGTGGGAGAATGAAATGGAATTATGGTGTGGATAATTTTCATACATATGCCCAGGACAAGAGTCTTGGTACAAGAAGATAACTTATCTCCTATACCATGGGACTTGTCTAGAAAATATGCACAATATTGCCTCATAAATTTGGTACTCTTTTGGGTTAATTATGATGGGGTACTATTAAGATATATCGAACGTGAATATGCAGTAAAAGTTCTGAAGGAACTCCATGATGGCCCTTCCGGTGGAAATTTTGCCGGAAACACCACCGCTCATAAGATATTGAGAGCTGGTTATTATTGGCCCACCTTATTCAAAGACGCTCACACTTACGCTAGAAACTGCAAAACCTGTCAAATAAGCATGGGGAGAGAGAAGAGAGAAGTAGTCTCACTCCAACCAGTGTTTGTTTCTAGGCCTTTTGAGCAATGGGGGTTAGATATCATAGGAGAGATTACACCAAGCTCTTCAAAACAACATAAGTATATACTTATTGCCATTGATTATTTCACGAAATGGGCAGAGGCCATCCCTCTGACCCATGTAAACGAGAAGGTGGTAATCCAATTCATAGAAAAACAATTGATCACAAGGTTTGGTGTCCCTTATGTCCTAGTTTTTGATAATGCAGCTTACTTCTCTTCCACCATGTTGACAGAGTTTGCTCTAGACAAAGGAATCATAATTAGATACTTTGCAAATTACTATCCACGAGGAAACGGAGTGGCAAAATCAATTAATAAGAACCTAGTAAGGATATTAAAGAAAATAGTTGTAGACAACCAAAGGAATTGGCATAATCTACTTCATAACACTCTATGGGACAATAGGGTCACACCCAAGGAAGCTATAGGAAATTCCCCATACTTTTTGGTTTACGGGCAGGAAGCCATTCTCCCGAATGGGATTTATCTTCCATATCTTCAACTAGCACAATATTCAAGAGGAGAGCCTTCATCGATCATACAACAAAGAATTGACACTCTACTCATGCTAGAAGAAGAAAGGGAAAGGGAAAAGGCTAAGTCAAAATTCATAGCCCACCAACAAATAGTAAAAATATGGTTTGACAAGAATAAGGCTAAAGAGAAGAATTTTGAAGTAGGGGACTTGGTCCTAAAATGGGACAGAGAAAATGAGCCTAAAGGCAAACACTCAAAGTTTCACAATCTATGGCTCAGGCCTTTCCAGGTGGCTGAGAAGATTGGGGTAGGTACTTATCGATTACAAAATCTGAGGGGGGAACCTGAGAAAAAAAATAAAAATTGAGTTTTATGTTTTGTGCACGTATTTCATGAGTTGTTTCAGCTAGGTTGACTGCGAATTACATTTATTTTTTATTTTCTTTTGTTGTTTTGATTTCCGCACTTTTGAAGGTTGTGTTTAGCAAGACAATGGTTGACCTCAAATCATGCGACATAGTGAACTCTATTCCTAACTCATTTCTCACATACAACACAAGAAGCATCGAGGAACCTACGGTTGCTTTGAAGAGTCCTTTATCTAACCTGCGTAGATGAACAACTCTGGAGAAATGCAGAAAGGTCTACCTAGTGGTCTGGTGAAACCTTACAGGAAATTTGGAAATTTGAAAAGGACTACATGAACCCTGAAGATAAAGCTAGCAAAGGATTCACCTTAAACCATCTCACTTTGCAAATTAAACAGACGTCATCCTCTCCCACTCGCTCAGGGAATTCTGCCGAAATCAAAGTTAACTATACCAAATGAGTGAACAGTGGGAGAGGGTATGCAGATATCTCCGTCGGGGCTATGGACGCTCGCTGGCAGCAGAGAAACAACGTAGCAAGTGATTAAAGGTAATTAAAGGCTTCATGCCAGTGAATACTTTACTAGATTTTGTCAAAGGGGCATGAGTCAGGGTTACAGGAAATGAAGGAGGAATAAAGGTGGAAAACCCCATGGGAAGACCCGGAAGCATCAACCGGAGAATTTCAAATGCAAGGGTAAATGAAGCTTTGATTTAAAGCCAATAAGGTTCTCCACCAGCTTTCGTAGCAGCCGAACATGAAGGAGGAATAGAGATTATGCTTTTGCCCAGTAAATCGCCATTTGTTGACCACTCAACACACCCTAAAAAGCCTATGTCAAATTTTACTTTTTGGGTACCACTTCATTCTTTTACACTGTCTAATTCGACTTCAGTATGAAAATGTTGCCTTTGCTTATCATTTTTGTTTCTCATTTAATTTTCTCAAAGTTTGCTTGAGCATGCGAAAACCCATAACTTAAAAGACTAACATTTAATTAAAGAATCAACAGTCAAGAGTTTTCCCTAACGCGCGTAAGAAATTCGGCATCATAAAGAATTAAAGATGAGAGAAAGTCACTCAAGAGAACCGAGGTAGTTGAGCATCAATCTTCGTCACTCAATAATATCACCGATGACCGATCCCTTTCGGCATCAGTAAAAGGTGAAAAGAGTAAGCGTTGAACAAAAAATAAAATAATATCGTTGATCGCCAACTTCCAAAACGTTTTCGGTATCGAGAGATTTCAAGGATGATAATCCACAAGGAAACTATGTGTTAGGTTTATTTCCAAAGGCCAATCCCCGATACCTTTTTGGCATCAACAGTCCCAAGTTAAGCATAGAGCGCTCGACTTGAACAAAGTCCCGAGTCCGACCATCACCCGCGAGCTGAGTTCCCAGTCTTCAGTACCATGTATCTCAAGTCAGTGGTGTCGCGTCAACGTCGTACAATGAAGTTGATCAACGTCGAAGGTTTTGCAGAAAGATATCAATAAAAATACAAAACAACTCAGAGAAACACTAAGCACAAAATCGAGGCTAACCTACAAGAAATTTGGACAAAGAACATAGTAGATTCGCATGCAAAGAGAAAAAATGTTGCATTCAACTGCGATGACCAGAATCCTTTTGTCAAAATTTTGAGACTTTATATATTAGATTCCCATTGGGATCAGGTTACATACATTAGAAAATGTATACACTTACAGGCCAACCAACCCGGTTACTTTGAGAACATGAAAATTTTCACAAGAAAGAGGGAAAACTATCAAAATTCTACATCGCATCTAAGAATACAAAATAGAGTTCACCCATCATGCCTCTTCTGCACGTGGAATTTCTCCCCGTCTACTTTGTGCTACCTGAGGTGTTTTCATTGTTTGTTCTTCCAACACCCTTTGCGCTTCGCGCAACTGCACGATCATATCTTGTGCTTCCCAAAGCTGCCTCTTAAGCCAGGTTGTGTTCCCTTCATGACCTTGTGGTGTTGACACCTCAAGATTCTTTACCGCCAACTGCCATCGTAATTCTCTATTCTCCTGGTAAAGTTCAACTATGGCGATTTATACCTGCTCCAGGTGTGGATTAGGTCCTCGAACGTTAGAACCCGATGCTTCTATCCTTCTCATTTGACTCCCTCTTCCTTGACTTGTGGTTTCGACAACCTCTATCTGGATAGCACGCATTAGGAACTCCTTGGCGACTGATCATGCACACGACTCAATCAAGACTTGGATTTCCCCCCCAACTTTCTTATTTTTCCTGGGCCTGCCTCTCCTCCGCAGTATCTGCTGTAGAGGAAGCTTGGCTTCCAACTTGTGCCCTTCCGGCGTAACTTCTTCCACTTGGGCCTCTGCACGAGGTGATATTATATTTTCCGCGTGAAGGTAGGAATCTCCCTTTGAAGCCTTGGGAACACTCGCTGCAAATAAGAATGAGTCCCATGCATTTTGTGGCTCAAACCTAGAGCTTCGGCTACCTCACAGGCCCCGTCTTGAGTTTTGAGGAGTTCCCATGGTGCGACAGTGTATCTACCTTATGCATGGGTGACTTGACAAAGGCCCAAAGCAAAAAATGTGATCGAGCTGGGCTCACGAGACGATTCAGTGCATAAGCTCGGCTGGTAAGTAGAACACATACAGAACATCTAGAATTTATAACAGAGAGGGTAGTGAGTTGAAACGTGCCAGGGAACACTGAAGGCCTTGCGATGGGATGTTTTAAATAATTTTTGTGTCACATCCGCGCGACGGGTATGATCCAAGACATGTGATATGCAACCGATAGGAGTTGCAGAGGATGTGTGGTATGATTGCATCGATTTCTTTTTAATTCCCCGGCCTCCATAATGAGTTGATGATGGTGGATGCACTTGCTGATGCGACTCCTGTGTGAGAAACTTGCCTCGACCTAAAGCGTTTAACGACTTCCCTTATGAAAGTATCCAACTCTTTTGGAACTTACTCGTACTTTCAGCACATGTTCGGCTTTGACATCCTTTCTTGACCCCAAGGGAAAATCAGCCACTGGCGTAACTTTGACTCTCATGTTTTCCATACCTGATCTTTCATGCTATGGCGTGCGGATGTAACCCACCCTAACTAAAGGAAAATGACGGTGCTAACAGAGATGGTGTAGGTAATTCGAAGGGTTGCAGAAATCACATAAGTATGAAACAACCAAGCTTAGTGAGATTTACAAGTATGCACCAGTATGGATTCTTCACGCTTACGTTTTTACATATATTTTTTCGAGTATTGCGTTGTAAGAAATCTCTAAACGATTTTAATTCTGATTGCAGGAAATATCCCTCCGACTATCAAGAAAAATTGGCTCCATAACTTTGCGGAGGAATTCGAGAGAAACTCAGTCCAAAGATCAACAAGGTGATGAAGGATATCAAACTGCCTGAGTTCAGCACACCCGACGATTTCGTCGACTTGCGTGACATAGTCGAATCGCACGCCAAGCAATATTCTTCATGGGTCGAAAGACTAGCAAAGGTGACCAACACAGTGACACGACAGGTGCAACAATTTCTGGAACATTCGATCAGCGCTCGGGTTTTGCTTCAACAGTTAAGTACTAGTCTAGTCAAATATTAGGTGCATGCGGTGGAGATCAGAGAATTTTATGCACTCCCGATGGAACAACACAGATTTCCATACCCCCAAACCTGCGAGGAGTTGTTCATCAGTTGGTCGGAGTATGAGAAAAGTCACCTTTTCAAGTGATATCTTGAGTTGACTTTTAGAAAAACTCTAGAAGAGAATGCCACGTGGAGAATTTTGTTTACTTATCTACACTTGGCTGTTATTTTCATTTGAATTTTATGTTATAAATAAGAGCATAGACCAATTAGTTAAAGGTCGATCGTTGTTGCAAGAAACTATTTTTTTGGTTTTGTTAAGAACTATTTCTGAGCTACCTTTAATAGAGAAGTCCTTCTGGACTAGAGACAAGTTATATTTTCATCCACTGCATGTGTGATTGGACGTGGAGAAGAATTATTTCCTATCTCGTTTCATGAATGGATGTTGTAATGAGTAAGAGTTATTGAATCTATTTTTAATTTATCGGATGCAATGTTTTACAGTTCTTTTCTTTAATGATGAAGATGAATTGTGGTGTTATCATGTGATGGATGATTAGTGTAGGTGAATTATTTTGCTTGCCATTATCTTATCGCATATGTGTTTTCTTTCTGATAATTAGTATCTCAGACAGTAATTGGATGCTCACACAGTTAATGTATTAGTACTAGGCCTATGGTATAGAATTGTCGCCTGCATGCTTGAGTAGTGGGTTATCCCGAGCTCAGCCTATTCTCCAGTATTTTAGAACATTTTACCATTTTGTTTCCAAGTTGGTTTATACCAGCTGACAATCTTATATCGGTCACATCTAAGAGAAAATACAGAAAGAGAAATTCAAAACTAAAGGAGACACCTTTGCAAGAAAATGTAAAGTCCATCAATTAATTGGACGGATCGCAAGATCTGGAGAATCATTCCACCATTAAACTCTGCAGAGTCTAATTGGGCCTCGGTGGCAGGTTTGGTTCTTGCTATTGAATTAAAGGGATTTAGGACCCATCAACATAACTCTAGCCCCTTTTCAACTTTACCGGATCACCAACCTAAGTCACAATTACATAATACATTCTAGTTCATAAGGGTTAAAACCTAGGTGTTACATCCCCCTCCCCTTATTTTGGTATTGTCTTCAGTGCAAAACACCGTTTCAATGTTATTAACATTACAAATCTAGGCTCTTTAGCCTTAATCCACATAGGAATTCTAGCCAAATATTATATACATAGGCACTCTGGCCTAAAATTAAACATCTATACATAGGCATTCTAACCCAAAACAGGTATAATGATCTTCAGAATTTATATTTCTAGCAACAGTTCCAACTAGAAAGCTCTCCTTCCCTCTCAAACTAGACAACCCAAAGAAATAAACCCATTTTCTCTGCCCTGTAGTCCCTTGGGCTATTCCACTTCTCTTCACGGCTCCAGTGCACTCAGCCAGGAATTTTAAGAGTTGCAGCTTCTAGAACTCCAGCTACAACAATTTTGTTGGACTTTATTCATTCCATGCCTTTGTAATTCGGTTGGTCTATCATTATCTTCTTATTTTCCATCATAGTCTAGTCCTTTTCCAGATCCTCAACATTCATCGTTTTCCTTCCAAGCCTTTGCTCAAGCATCCCATTCTCTGCTATATAGTCCCTTAGGTGATCCATCTTTCCTTTCCAAGGATTTCTTGCACAAGAAGATTTATAGAGACTTTATCGAGTCTTACATCCAAGGTGTCTCTCTGAATTGCTCTGTCGAGGTGTCCCTCTTCTTGTGTTACCACAACAAAACATATTCTAGGGTGATCATGGTTTCCCACAAGGTTCTCATGTCACAATAGTATCCTTTTCCATGCATTCCATCTTGCATATCCAACATCTCATCTGTATTATACACATACATTCATCATGAGATATCATTATAACAATTTTCAATCATAAATATCAAAATTGTTTTAT
Source organism: Picea engelmannii (assembly GCA_009831015.1). Classification (NCBI taxonomy): domain Eukaryota; kingdom Viridiplantae; phylum Streptophyta; class Pinopsida; order Pinales; family Pinaceae; genus Picea; species Picea engelmannii. The sequence continues at coordinate 569,212 of ML777047.1, forward strand.
ACAAGAAAACAAAATTTTCCAAGCATGAGATATTTGATTGTAATTCGTTTGGCTCTTGTGGTTGCAAGAATTAATATTTATTGTGTCTTATAGAAATTATGTTGGTTTAATATTTTATCTACTATGATCTTACTTTACTTTCATACATTGACTGAGGTTTAGATTTAACAATCTTTCAACAAAATCCCTCTAAAACTTTCGCCCCCCCTGGTAAACCAGAAGGCAACGCAGTACCCAGACTGCACTGTGTAGTCTCACCCGAGATAGTTCTATGGGTGGTTGCAATACTCAGATGCTTGCATCCTTTGAATAAGTGGGGATATATGGTTGTACCTTGTGATCTTCATTTATTTAGTCTAACATCTTAATTAATTAGTCACTCTTACTCATGCATGTGAAATATCAGATCTAACTCTTTCCTTCATTCATTTATCTAGCATTTAATCATTAAAAACAATGGAGATGCATAACATTCAGTCAAATAATGTAAGTTTTACTGTGGTTCACCCCCTCCTGGGCTATGTTCACAAATATTTGGCGATAATCTCTTTTATTATGTCTCATCAATTTATCGCATCACATGCATTTACAATCTTGGAACTTACAATATCAACAGGATTCCCGATCCCTGTGAGGCTGACTAGATCACACCAGGATCCTCAGCCTACAATCTAACCCTCAGGATCGAGTTTCTCGATTCTTCTCTATCTCATCAGTGTACAGAACGTTTCAGTTCTAGTCCTTCACACTCCTCCTCTCTATCTCTCCCCCCAAGACCTCCTAGGTACTAATTATACATATTCTTGGCTTAACATCCATTACAATATCTTGCAAGAACCCCTGACCCTATTGTTGTTAGGTATCCCGTGCATGCATGCCTCACATGCTTCCCTCGCACATGCTTATTTTCCTTCCAGTTATCTTTTTCCACTTCATGCTTTTTTCTCCAAAAATGGCCTTTTCCCAAAATGGGTCTACGCCCAACAGAACGCCAACACCGACATGTGGCTTGTCCCAAGCCATCTATGCTTTGCGTGCTTCTTCAACAGCTCCTGCTAGAGTGTTGAACTTGTATGCAAGTTCCCTTCCTTGTATTAGAGCCTACACGACCTTTCCTATGAGCGCATTTAACCCTTGCGTTGTGATCTCCTCCCGGATCATTTCTATGCACTCTCCTTGTGTTTGTGCCATGTTCTTATTTATCTCCTCTGACTACACAATGATCTCCATGAAAAGTTATTGGAGAGGTTCCATTTGTTCTTGTCGATCCTTCTTCTACATCTAATCATCTATTAGCTCTACTTGCATCTTCTTCATGTCTTGTACTCCTTTAAGGTGATCAATGATCTTCATTGTTTTCTTCCTCTGCTTGAGGTCCTAGATAGTTGTGCTTATCCTTTCCTCTTCCTAGTCCCAGTGCTAGACCTATTCATATTCTTATAGTGTTTTCTATAGTTGTGCTACCCTATCAAAAAAGTCCACAGCTGCGTTGACTTGTCGTTCCATTTCATCCATCTGTCTTGCAGCTTCTTGCCTCCTTTATTCCTTCACCTCTAGGGGAATTGTAGGAATGAGTTGTTCCTGGAGTTTTTCGATCTCCTAATCAATTGTTTGCACAATATAATCAATATTCTTCGTTTTGGTGGGCTCTTCTATTTGTGCGCTATTTGGGATTCTGTCATAGGTTGAAACCACTCCCTGCTTGATCTTATTTGTGCGATCTTTCTCATCTTTGGTCTCTAGCTCGACCTACTCAAGCACCAATTCCAACACCTCTTTTCTCTCCTTTTTATGTTGCAACTATGTTGCTTCTAATCGTGCACACGACTGCACCTCCTACGCGACACTGACTTGGAGTTTGTGCAGTGCCTTGGTTTGTATCCACTCCATTACCAACTGTATCTGTGCCAGATCTTTCAGGGGTGTATGGGATACAATCTCATCCATGCGCATCATGTTGGGTGTAATGTGGAAGGTCGGGCTTGCCTGAGCTGTGGTCTGGATCATATCATGCTAACTCGGCGTAGTCCTAGCTTCTGTTTCTGATGTTGTGGGGAATGAATTTGTTCCCCTGTCTACTCATTTCGCTCCTCTGATCTGCTCTAGGACCTGCCTTATGTTGGCAAGCTTGTCTTGAATTCAGCCTCTTTGGTGTTGGGCATCTTCAAACTCCTCAGTTGCACAGTCCTGGACTCTTTTGGCGATAAGGTCAGTGTTGTCCTCACTGATTGTATATTATTGGCGGATGCTTGTGAACCTTGGCATTTTTGCACACACCCCTAGTGTGTATGATTGGCCTCTTAGTCTAGCTTGGTCTTTATGGGGTGGCAGTCGATGGGGTTCCTTGTGTTCTTGCAGCCCCTATTTCCAATTATTTTTGTGCTTAGGTAGTGTCTTTTTTTCCGTCCTATCTACCTTTCTTTAGCGCAGCCCCATTCTTTTGTTGCATCAGCTTCTGACTTGGATTTGGATTTTTAGGCACAGATTTATCCCTGACTGATGTCTGAACTTGCCCTGCATCGACCTCCGTACTTGTAGGCATCTCTTGAGCAAGGACTGGAATTCTCTAGTCATATTGCTAATCCCTTATTTCCATCTCTAGATATTCTTCCTTAACACAGTATCTAAGTTGTATCCATTCCTTCTTGGGATCCCTTTGTGCTTGGATCCATACGGTGTGCCTGGTTTCTTTGAAGTTCGTGATGTCCTAGTATTGCGCAACCACTTCTGGAGTAATTCTCCAATTATTGGCAATACTCTCTTGGAGCCTATTATAGTATCGTGCAAATGTTCTTGCATTGGTACTTTTGATTTTGGGGTCCGATGTGATCCCCAATGATGTGTATCGCGTCATGCAGAAATGACTGGTCTGCTCACAAAAATACATGTACTAGGGCTCCCTCCATCTGATCAAGGTGATCAAGACTAGTAACCATGAGTAATGAAACTCTATTCCCAGGTCCTGTGTGTCTTTGCAGTTGTCCAGGAATAGGTTTAATAAGTATAGGGCCCAGCTGAGAATAGTGCCCTCCATGCTTTGTGCTACAACCGCAACAACCTCGGCAGGGACTTCCTCCTTGCGACACTTCCTAAGAAGTTTTCAAGCCATGAGTTTGGTGGCCACCATTTTTTCTACGTCATTGATGCATTTGATGATGATTCTGCATGAACCTCTCTCTGTGCCATATGTATTTTTCATCTCCTTCGCCGACGCCTTCTTCTTCATTTTTTCGTCGAGGTACTACGCATGATTCTCCCCCCGAGATGGCAGACCTGTGATGAAATAAATGAGCTCCACGTCTATGGAAACAGGCTCTTCCAACCATAGGTAACCTCCATGGGTGATTTCCATCAACTTTTTGACATGATTTTTTATGTCTCGACCCCTTCCAAAATGTGGAATATCTAGTAGATTTAGAATTCTGGTGTTGGCCAATCTGACTTCCCACTATTTTGGTTGTAAAATTGGATCACCGAAGGGCCCTGTACCTATGTTGTCCAGGTAGACATGCCTTGCAAATTCTAGGACTTGTCCATGTCAACCACATCGTGATCTAAGTAGCACAGTCTTTCCATGCATCTTAGAAGGTTAGGCGTGGCCTGCACCTCTTCAGGAATGCGTGGTAGGACTATGGTTGTTTTAGCCAGTCTGTGCAGTGTCCTTGTTATGAGTTGTTTTCCCTCTCATCATGGTGGTTGGCTTGAGGTTCTAGCCTCCATTGTTCTCTCCTCGATGTAAGCTTCTGGTTGGCAAGCAACATCTTCCACTAGCCCCTCCTATTGCTGCATAGGATCTTCTCTGTGTGTCTGTCTTAGCACAACAACTTTTGTGTGTGTTGGGGTTGTTCCATTTACCCTCTAGTCTCCTTCAACGTTCATAGGTCATGGAATATTACCTACGTCCTCGGCCTACTAGCCCTGTCTATTTTCCTTCATGTTGACGTCCATGCCAACCATTGTTGTTGGTTGGGATTCCTCCTCTACGGGTGTGGGGCTTGCTGGTTCCACATGGGGTGAGGTAATTTTGTCCAAGTCAAAAAATTTCACAGCCTGTGTAGGTTCCTATTCAGTTCACTGTGTCTGTTGTGGTGTTATGTGGTGGCTTCAAGGTTTCCTGCTGGCCTAGATCAATACACCGAACTTGGGTGGTTCCATAGTGGTTAATGGTGACTTCTGTCGAACGGGTTCGCCCTATATCTATTGCTAAATTGATTTCCACTATGTGTGCTCTATCTCTCTGTAATTTCACACTTTCAAAATAAGATTTATGTTGCTCGTGTGCCTCCGTTATATAGATAGTGTTGTGAAGATTCTTGGAGAAGTTACTCAAGCTATGATTTAAATGAAATGGTGCTTCATGTTTATGTGACATTCAATTTCCTTGACGTCATGAGTTGGTGCGATTAATGCAAAGGTGCTTCGAGAGTACTTGACATTCCATTTGATAGACACCGCTAGTTGGAGCGATTAATGAAAAGGTGCTTAGAGAGTACGTGAAATTCAATTTGATAGACGCCTCTAGTTGGCGCCTTTTTGTCGTAAACGCCATTTTCAATTTTTCACCTTTTTCTGACCGTTGGTCCTTTTTCCGGCGCGCTGGGATTTTTGAGTGTGTGGTATACTTTTTCTATCTCACCTTTCCTTAGTGCGTAGTGTGTCAGTCTTGTTGGACACACCTACCACACTTAGAGGGGGGGTGAATGAGTGTGGCGCTCTTTTTCCCAAAACTTCCCTCTTGCACAGAAACTCATCAATTAGCATTCAACATTTATTCATTACCCATTGTTGTCATTTATAACCAGTTAGATGTGAGCACATATCAGCAACATATATCAGCAATATATCATCAACAAGTCATCACCACAATGAACAC
>ML777047.1:576310-609010 GCA_009831015.1 Picea engelmannii
CAATGACATATGATCCAACAATCTCCCAAGTAATCAAACCATTGGCATCAATGACAACATGATCCAACAGGTCTTTTGTTGTGCATAGACTTTTCTCTTTTCGTCACGCTAAATCCCGCCCCCCCCCCTTTTTTCCCTATATACATCTCTCTTTACTGCAAAGTAACTTTCTAAGTGCTAGGAGTTCGACTGTCCTTGTAGAGCTTCATTCGACTCCCATTGATCATTCCTATGATTTATGTACCTCCTAAATATTTCAACTGTACAACTTTCCCATCTATGAAAGTCTTCACTTCATATGTTCCCAACCAATGTATTATGAATTTTTCTGGGTGTTGAAGAAATTTATTGTCATACACCAAGACAAAGTCTCCCTCCTTGAAACTCTTCCTTTCAATATGTCCTTCATGTCAAGATTTGTCCCTTGATTTCTATACCTCTTGGTTAAATCCTGCTAAGATCCTATCTTCCTCCATCTCCATTAGCTGACTTAGTCATTCTTTGATTGCACTTCGTTCTGCCATGTTGATGATTGTTGGTACGCACAGGCTAGGTACCAAAAATTCTTGTCCACAAACCAACCTAAATGGTATCTTCCTAGTCAACTTTTTTCATGTAGTCCTGTATGCCCACAATATTGTTGGTATCTTCAAATCCCAATCACCCCTGTTGATGCTGCAGATCTTTGTCAATGCATTCTCTAGGATCTTATTAAAGGCTTCCACTGTTGCATTTGCTTGAGGGTGATATGGTGTACTATTTTGATGATAGACTTCAAACTCCTCAATCATAGCCTACCATAATGTCAAATACCTGGTCTTGCATGCAATACCTTTTGCGTGGTAGCTTTGCTTGCATAATGTCCTCTTGTTATTCCCTCATGGGCCTCTGCTAAAATCCTAGCTATTTCATGTTCTAGTACACATCTTTCCAAGATTCTATTTGCACCCATATTGTATAAGTGTCATGTAATCAATTGATAGTTTGCAACTCAGACTACCAAGTTTTTCTTCTATGCAATGTTGAATTCTTGTGGTGCGGTCCCTTTACTAAAGTATTGAATGATGTCAGCAAAATATTCATCAGCTACTTGTACTGAAAATAACTATGCATCAGGGAATTTGTCCTCTAAGTTCGTAGGTTCCTCTCCATTAGTGATCCTTGATAGGTGATCAAACCCTACATTCAACTTCCCTGGTTTGACTATCACTTCAAAGTCAAATTCCTAGAACAACAATAACCATCTACAAATTCTCCCCCCCAACACTGGCTTATTGATTAGGTATTTGAGAGTTGGATGACCTGTAAACATCTTGAAATGTTTGCCCAGTAAGTAATGTCTGAACTTTTGGAGTGCATAGACCATAGCTAGGTCTTATCTTTCTATTGTATTGTACTTTTGCTCTGACTCTGATAGTTTTATGCTAGAAAATACTATAGGATGGTCCAATTCCCCTGCTCTTGGTTGCGCCAGAATAGCTCCAAGTGATATAGTTGATGCATCTACATGAACATGAAATGTATTATCCCAATCTGGAAATACTAGTATTGGTGTTGTTACCATATTCTCTTTTAGGGTGTTCAATCCTCCCTGATAGTCCTCATTCCACTGAAATTTACTAACTTTCCTCAACAGTTTCTCCATTGGCGCAGTGATTTGTGCATACCCTTTTATGAATTTCCTATAGTATATGTGTCCCAATCTTTCTCTCAATTGATGTATTCATTTTGGTGGTGGTAAATTGATAATTATTGCAATCTTGGTAGGATCTACTAGAAAGCCTTGTTTGCACACTATATGGCCCAATAGTAGCCCAAAAGGTGTCCCAAAGATGCACTTATTTATATTTAGTGATAACAGACACTGCCTGCATATTTCCAACATCAGTCTTAACACCTCTACATGGTCCTTCAACATACTATATATTGTCCAATCATCTAGGTATACCTCTAAAAACTGATGGATGAATTATTTAAAAGAAGCTATGACTACCCTTGAGAATATAGTCTGTGCATTCTTCATCCCAAAAGGCATGACTGTGTACTGGTAGGATCCCCATTCTATGGAAAAAGTGGTCTTGTACCTATCTTCTGGGGCTATCTTGATCTGATGGTAGCCTAAGAATCTATCTGTGAATGAGTATGCTTCCTAACCTCCTACATTATCCAATGCCTCATCTGTGAAACAGGTAGGGAAAGGGTCATGAAGGCAAGCATCATTCAACTTCCTTAGGTCGACACATATCTTTATCCATACCTTATTCTTCTCATAGACTACCATAGGGCTTATCCATTCTGATTCTTCTACTAGTTTGATGATTCCATCCTCCAACATCTTGTCAATTTCTGCTTTTACTTTATGCTTATATATTGGGTTCATTATATATGGTCATTGTCTGACTGATTTAGCCTCAGATTTGAGAGGTATATTCATCTCTCCTAACTCTCTTGATATCCCTTTCATCTCTTTAAAGGTTGTTGGGAACAAGTCACTGTACTTGTGCAGTGACTCTTTTATGCTTTCTATTGTTTTCTCATCCCATTAGTCTCCAATGCTAGCAATTTTGGAATTCTTAGTTGTCCCAATGTTGAATTTCTTCACCTTGATCGGTCCAGCAAACACTTCTAATTCCAGAGGTGGGACTTCCACCTCTCTTTCACCTTCAACTTCTGTAATCTGAATGTTGCATGGGTCATCTTCATCTGGTGCTTCTTCCTGCACATGGTAGCATGACAGTAGCTCCTTTACTGTCTGTCAATTCTACTGTTCGTACTTTGTTATGATTTCAACCTTTGTTTCTTAAATTAATATTACCCCTCTGATCTGTTTGAGTGTTGAATCTATGTTGGGGTTCTCATGCTCAAATCAGAAAGTGACTGTAAAGTTCTGTTTTAACATTGTCCATTCTGCAATTCCTCTACGCAGTTCCTGGTCCACATACCAGTTTTCTGGGATTCCTTCTAGTATATGAATAAAGTGACGAGGCCATTCCTCTAGTGGTGTCATCATCCATAATGTTCTACAATTCTCCAAGTATTCCAAAGGTGACCCTTGTCCATCATATCTCTGCATCACTCTGCTCTTCTTCTCTACGCCGAACCTAATGCACAGTAATTGTTTGCATTGGTACCAGTCCTTAACGGTCTCTTTGTGCACACCCCACCATCTTGCAGGTGTTAACTTGAGTGCTATATCTAGAGCTAAGATCCTCTGATTTGGTAACACTTCATCTTCATATCTTTTTAGGAATTCCTCTAAGTCATTCACCCCATGAAATCTAGGAGGTTCTCTTATCTTAGTACCTACCTATCTTACTGCACGGTCTATTCTTGCGCATCTTCTTATGGAGACTTCATGTAATCTCTGCTGCCAATTTTCCAACCCTGTATCTGAATGTGATGTGCATGACATGATATTGATATTCCTCCAACTGAGTACCCCATCTGCAGTTGGATTCACATAATTTTCTTCTCGCACGGTGGTTTTGTACAACTAGTTAATTTCCTCTGGGTATAAATAAGTGGGTTCTACAAACCTTTCTCCTTCTGATGGATCTAATGGCGCAATGACTCTGTATTCTCATGACTCGAATGTCATCTTCCTTGTATTTAAATTGATTATGGACTGATTGTCAAATGCCTAATCCATGCCAAGCAATGTTGGATAAGGTGTTGTGCCATCCACTATTTCTATTACTTCAAAGTCTACCTTAGTTCACACTCCATATAGATCTATTGTCACACCCTTTATCCTTCCAATTGGTTGAACTTTGTGTTGATTTTCTAGTTTCAAATGAACACGTGAATATCCTAATGTGGGATCTCCCATACATTCCCATGTCTTCTTGGGTAACACATTCACCTCAAATCCTAAATCCAGTATGATGTCCCCCATATTGAAATCTCCAATGTTAGCATTCAATCCGAATTTCCTGCTTGTCCTCCTTCTTGTATGAAGGTGATTGACTGTTTTCTATTCTAGTTTCCCCTCTACCTCTGTGTTACATATTTATAGCATATTTTGCAAAATTTTAATAGATGATTGTTCATTTAATAGCTTAACATAGGATTGCATAAAATGATTTATGGTACTTACTTGTCCTGGAGGTTGTGTTGCATTTGTATGATCCAGCGAGGAAGGCATCTCATACGTTGGTACGTCCTGAGTATGTTGTGAAGTTGATATAGATGCAATGTCTAGCTTCATAAATTCTTGTCTAGCTTGCTTGAATATCCCCTTTTCGTTATGTGCAACAAACTCCTTCTATGGTTTGGAATTATTCTTCACCCACTTGTGTTGTGTTGGATCTTGTCTTACTACGTTGTTTCCTATCTTAGCTCCTATGTGTGTAACTATGTTGATATTCCTTCCATCATTCCTTGCTTCTACAGAAATCCACTGAACATTCTAATTTTTCCGATTTCTCTTTTCTTGGATATTCCCCAATAGTTTCAGACAGTCTTATGTGTCATGATCTGATGTGCCATGTACTACGTGAATGTTGGGCATTCATTCTTGTGGTGTCCTTTTGTCCTACATGTGGTACACCAAACAACTTATCTTTTGTCCTTACCCCTGTTCTAGTTTAGCTAAAAATTTAAGTTCTTCAGGTCCTCCTTCAGCTTCTCTATGGTTGGATTTGTCTTTTGATATTGGTTCTCTTCCAGTTGTAGGACTTCCTACAGAGCCTCTTCCTGAGTCTGAAACTTTTGTTGTCTCAAAGGGTATTTCAAATGTGGTAGCAGAAAGTTGACAAATAGATGTCTATGTTGCATGTATGTCATGGCATACTTTATCTTTCCCTTCAATCATTTGAATCTCTAGTCAATATCTCACACAGATTCTTTTGGTTTTTGTCTGACCTCTATCATCTCATTCATGTATTGATCCTTTGAGCTAGGCTTCTAGAATTCATTTATCAATAGCTTCTTGATATCTAAAATAGTTTTGGTTGTCCCTGGTAGATGTTTTGCATCTAATCTCATGTACCAATCCAGTGTGTGGTCTCTTAGCATGATGGCTAACTGCGTAAGTTTAATGTCTTCATCTGTGATCTATTTTTCTTTCTAGATCTTTTCACAAATGAACAAGTGCTTCTTAGGGTCCTTCAACGCCTCTCCCTTGAATTCTGGTAATATGATGGTGGGATCATGTCCTGCCATCCTAAATGTTGAACTACTAACTCCGCTCGGTGTAGATACCTAGCTATCACTTCCCGAATTGTCTCCTCTGGGTGTTTCTCCTTGACTATATGTACTTCTTGTTGTCTTCCTTCCAAAATTCGGTTGTCTAAATGGTGGTGTTATTATTGGTGTATTAGTCGTACATGGGTTTATTGGTTGCACACTGACACTGATATGGATAGGAGTGTTGCCTTATGTTCCTTCTCTTGGAACTCTTGTCTTCCTTTCATATGTCGCGCATAGGATTTCCTCAATCTACTCCATAGCCAGATATCCTCTACCTCTTCTTCATCACTTGCCAATCCTTCTCTCGCGGCTATTGCTCTCTTATTGTTGTTCATATTATATTGGTAGGGTACTCCACTGTGCGTTCTTCTAGCTATTGCCATGATCTTCTTGATCTGGTCTTCCTCCATCATGATTGGATCCAAGTCCTCCTCCTTCTTTCCTCTATCCATTTCTTCCTCCATTTCTTTGTCTCTTGTTAGTACTTCCCCCCTTCCCCCGTGCATGCAGGGAAGTTTAGTTGTATGAGGCCATTGTCATTACACCTTTGTTATATAGTAATATCTTAATGGAAGTATGTAGAGATCTAATTTACCTACCTTGAGGTCCCTTCATGAACTCTTGCTATGCTACGCTATAAGAATTCGTAGTATCTACTGCAAATTATGTGATAAATCCTGGAACAATGTTGTCTAACCAGAAATCTACTGTGCATGTAAATTTATTGTCAACTTGTTGTAACTATGCGATCTCCACAGGATTCCACTTTGGTTTTTTTATCTTATTTGTAGGGTGGTTGTATTTCAACCTCAATATCCACTACTGCAACACATGCGGGAAATCACAGAAAAATACTCCATGCAAGTCGTTGAATACGTACTTGTCCAAATATTTGTGTGGTGTTAACTTCAGGTTTCTATTATCTTTTTTCACATAGTTCAACTCCTTTTTTTTCAACCAGATCTCGATCGCTGCCTTCATTGGGTTCCACAGTCTCAACATCCCCTTTTATATTCTCATTCTTTTAACATTTCTTCAGCAGATCTTATTCACTCAATCCCATTCTGTTCCAACCGGCAACAAAAGAATTTTTTGGTTTAACAGTTTATCTACTCTGGTCTTAATTTATTGTCATGCATTGACCCAGGTTTAGATTTAACAAGATTCCAACAAAATCCCTCTAAAACTATCGACCCCCCTGGTAAACCAAAAGGCAACATAGTACCCAGAGTGCACTGTGCAGTCTCACTCGAGATAGTTCTATGGGTGGCTGCAATACTCAGATGCTTGCAGCTTAGGAATAAGTGGGGATCTACGGTTGTACCCTGTGATCTTCATTTATTTATTCTAACATCTTAATTAATCAGTCACTCTTACTCATGCATGTGAAATATTATATCTAAATAGTTCCTTCATTCATTTATCTAGTATTTAATCATTAACAACAATGGATATGCATAACATTCAGTCACATAATGCAATTTTTACCATGGTTCACCCCCTCCTGGGCTATGTCCACAAATATTTGGTGATCAATCTCTTTTATTATGTCTTAGTAACATATCGTTTCATGCACGTTTACAGACTTGGATCTTATAATCTCAACGGTCTTCCTGGTCCCTGTGAGGTTGACTAGATCATACCAAGATCCCCAGCCTGTGCTCTAACCCTCGGGATCGAGTTGCTCGACTCTTCTTTATCTCATTAGCGTACAAAAGGTTGCAGTTCTATCCATTCTCACTCCTCCTCTCTGTCTCCCCCCCTAGACCTCCTAGGTACTACTTATACATATTTGTGGCTCATCATCCATTACAATATCTTGAAAGAAACCTAACCCTAATGTAGTTAGGTCTCCCTTGCATGCGTGCCTCGCATGCTTCCCTCGCACGTGATGCTTTTACTTCCAACTGTTTTTTTTCCACTTCATTCTTTTCTATCCAAAAATGGACTTTTTCCCCAAAATGGGCCTGCGCTCAACAAATTCCATACCTAATAGCATTATTCCTGTAATTTTCTCAACTTTCAATCAGCCAAACCAATTGTTAGCATATCATAAGAATTTTTAATTTCTAAAATCTGTTGATATACAGGAAATGAAATTCCCAGGCATGAATTTTTTGCTCATAATGTTTGGCTATGTGGTTGTCGATATCAGTATTCTATATGGGCTTACATCCCTTCCATATCCAAGACTATTCTACCTGCAATTTCCACAATCTTTCATTCAACCACACAAACTGTTAGCATAACATTACAATTTGTAATTATTAATTTCTGAAATTTATTTTATAAAAGAAAATTAAATTTCCATGCATGAATTTTCTTCTTATAATGTTTTGCTTCTACACCTATAGATATCAGTCTTCCCTATGGATTTCATTCCTACCATATCCAAGAACATCCTACCTGTAATTTTTCAATTTACATTCGGCCAAAACAATTTGTCATTAATTATTAAATTATCATACCCACAACTATTTTATATAGGAAAAATAAAATTTCCAGACATGAGCTTATGCTCATAATAATTTGGCTCTTGCAACAATAGGCATTGGTCTTCTTTATGGGCTTACATTTTTGCCATATACAAGACCATTCTTGATGTAATTTCCTCAATTTTCTTGCATCCAAACACGATTGTTAGTACTCATGCACATTTTCAAAAGTTCATGAAATGAACTCATAATTGAAATTTACCAACAATTCAATCATTTCCAACCATTATTGACAATAAAATGGAATTCAATTCAATCATTTCCAACCATTATTGACAATAAAATGGAATTCAATTCAATCATTTCCAACCATTATTGACATTAAAATGGAATTCAACTATTAACTGGAATGAACCCATCATTCTCTACACATGTATTATCATCCCATCTCTTCTTTCTTCTATCCATAAATATTTTTATTACTCTGTCCCCCAACAAATCTTTTCTATAGTTTATCATTATGTAGTTACTTTAACCTGCAACTTTCTTGTTGCAATATCTAACAATTCCTGAAGTGTTTTCAACTCCATGAGTTAGAAATACTCACATCATTTCAGTTGTTAGCATAATCATTTCTATGTTATATGATATTACATGCATTCACCAGATGCATTCAATAATTCATGTAATACCACTTGTAACATTTTTAATAGATCCAAAATGCGATCTCAAAATTTTAACAAAATTGTATTCATATTAATATAATGCATCTATCCATCATTATGTATTTTCATCACCACGGAATTTTCATAATGCAACAATTAATTACTAAATAAAATAACAATCGATGTACCAATACCCATGGCCGCATTTACACAATGCATCTCTGCATTGACTACATAATAACTATGTCATGAATTCACCAAGGTGAGTTGGAAGGTCTGGCCAATGCCTCAACACATCATCCACAAACTTCCTACTACTTGCCTGACTATTTTGATACCTTCCTTTTCAACCCAAACACAACACCAAGAATATAATTCTTAAGTGCTCTTCAATGTCGACAAAGAGGTTGCATTCCAAACATCATCTATACAGTAGATACCATTGAGCACTCCCATATCTCTATATCCCTTCCATATCCAACCATCTCATGGTCTCACACATGACTAACTCTATGGATATTTATTGTTATTTCAAGAGTATGTCTCCTAACTTGACCTGATTATGATCTCATAACCAATCATAAAAAAAATGAAACTAACATTTTATCTAAATGCATTCTAGCATCAACAACATTTATATACTCTGGTTTTTTGGTCATTAAATATCAATTTAAATATTGAAAAATTAACTAAGGGAATTGTTACCTCAATTCCCTTCAACAATGGAAGCAATCAAATGCATACATACATATCTTTTATCAACCTACTCGATGCTACCTGATCTACTGCTATTTGTATAAGCTCACGTGATTCCTCCTCCATCCTTTTGATCACCATTCCTACCACCCTCATGGGTCTTCACATAGATGGATTCATAAGCAACGATAGAAACATCCACCTCTTTAACCATGCTACATCATTTTTCCTGAATACATAATCCATAATTAGTCATGTTCAATATAAAACCAATATTGCATAATAACATAATATTCTACATCTAAAATCATTCCATATGCATATCCAAGCATGTACATATGCACAATGCACATTTATATGTGCCAAGCATTCAATATCAACATGCCTACTAATGCATATGCATTCTAACTTCATGGTATGCATCATGCAGTCTATTGCCTTTATGTTTCAATTCACTTATTTTTTTATTCATTTATCTTGTAGTTGGTTGGCCTTGAATTTATTTATATCCTTGTTTCTCTGTGTGCTCTCATTCTACTCATCAACACTATTGTTCCATAATTTGAACACTTTCCAACTAATTTCCACTTGGCCATTCTACAATCCAACCAATGTACTCAATTCGCAACAGCTTATTTTGGGTAGTCATATCCAACTTTGCCTTTATGAGGCATTCCAACACCCTGGAATAAAGTAGCTCAAAACATTCCATCACTCTACTACCACAACATTCTTGAATCAAATACTATTACTCTTAGTTGTCCATTAGACTACTTCTTTCACACTTAAGCTTTGCAACTGTATACACTTCTATTCCTTCACGGCTAGGCAGTCATAAGTTTTCTTTCTATGCCCATTACTAACATTATTCACCTACTAGCTTCATGTCTTATGTGAGGATTGTTGCTTTTGTATTTGTAATTCATTCAGATTTTGTAGTTGTTGACTAATACTTTTGTTCCACTATTCTTGAGTTGTTTGTCCACTTTTCATTACTTTCTTTGTATCTCTTTATTGCCTCATCCAACTTCTGTAAGCTATGTCATGCTTCCATGACTCTAATATCTGATCCTATTTTTGAATTGATCTAATTTTACCTCTTGTTAGAATTATACATATCATAAAAAATTGTCAATTAAATTTATATGTACTTTTTCTTCTCAGTTCGTGAAGAATTATATCACAATTATCCAAATTAGAATAATTCCAATTCATTATCCTCTTAATCATATTTCCAACAATTGTACTCTTGCCCCAATCTGATATCTGAGTTGAAATTTATGGCTTCCTGAAAAATCACTTTCAACCCCTTTTCTTTTGTTTTGCAATAAGATCTTGTCAAAATATTCGACAACTCCTTCAACTGGTACAAAATTCGAATTCTGCACAAGCACTTCCTTCAAACCACTTTCCATGTGACCATGGATTGAAACCACGTTCTTATTAACTGTCTAGCGCCTTCCTATGTATTCTTCTACACAAGATCTTGTTCAAACACAATGTATCAGGGCTTGGTTACTTATAGGCCCTTCACGCCTCTAATTGACCCCTTTACGTTATCATGAGACCAGCATTGGGACCAAGTCCTTTGGACTTCAGCCTTTGGCTATTCTCCCTTTTCAATCTTTCAACTTTTCTTGGAGCAAACTTCGTCGAAACCCTTCTATTAGCTCCACTAGAAGATCAGACGGTCAAGATTTGATCTCCCATTGAATGGAAGGTCTCGCCCCATCTAGAGGCTTCAACTAGATCAATGATCATGAATTAATTAGGCACTGGGATGGACAATTATTAATTAGTTAGGGACTTTAGCGCTCTGAGACTCTGGGACATTACAATTCTCAATTCGTTCAACTCCCTTGAAGTTTTTACATGCTGAAGCACTTACCCTATCCTTCCACTTTTTAATTGGACAGTTACGAGGAATCCCATAGGATCTTAGATCAACGTCCCGCGTGAATTCATTACTCCATGACTCTGGAACATTTCCACTCACAAGTTTCTCAACTCCTCTATAGTTATAGCTACATAAGCATTCATAAAGTGACAATGATCGGTTATCGTCGATTAACCCCTCCGCTTACACTATCCTTCCACTATATTATTCCAATGGCTAGGACTTAATCAAGTGTTGGGATGGATGTTCCTTAATCACTTTGGGACTTCAAACGATCCAGGAATATAGGAAATTTCAACTCTCAATTCGTTCGACTTCCCAAGAGTGATATCTGTCGAAGTTCTTATGCCAACCTTCCAATGCTTGATCTAATGGTTGATAAAGGTCCCGAAGGGATCTTAGATCGACGATCTATGTGAATTCGTGACTTCGGTATTCAACACTTTCACTGGTAGAGATGTTGGACACCCCCATAGGCCATATTCCCAGAGATGACATTGAATGTTGATGTCACCTAGAGTGACATGGACCCATGGCATGTGTGCCACGTGTCACTAAAAAATGAATTGGTTGGGGTCAAAAAGGTACTTAATCCAGGTGATGGGTGTCCCCACATGATACCCCTGCCACATGGAATGCAGCACATCATCAATCAAACAGACAGTCCACCATCTCTGCTCCAAATTTAACATCCTGCATTACTCACAAATTCTTCCCTCGATCTAATGGTCAACGGAAATTCGGGACTTCGATGCTCCGAGACTCCGGGTTATAGTAGTTCTAAAATGGTTTGATTCTCCTGAAGTTAAACTTCCCGAAGTGGTCAACGTCGGATGAACTTGACCAACAACTAAGATTTCACCCGAGCCTCCTATCAAATCGGACGACCGGAGAGACTTCACGACTTTGGCCTTTTTCATGCTTCTTCCCTATCTCCCATAATCATCGAAGCGATGAAGTTCTACAATTTTCCATCTCTTTCTTGGCTTCGATCAATGACTATGATCACTTCTATTATTGGATAAATCAGTAAATGCGGACATAAACTAATCTCCCTAGATTCACCTGGATCTAGAATAAAAGAAGACAGGACATGACGCTTTCCCTAATCTTTCATCATTGAATTTACTATCAAACAAGATATGAGTGACATACCTTTGAATATCGCTTCCTTGTATCTTTGTTGTCCTTGCTCCGCTCCGGTGCTCTTGTGATATTGGATCTACAATGAAACACAAACCAACCAAAGTGAAAGTAGCAATAGTATATTCAATGAAAACTTACACATGTGATCAAGGAGTCATGTAATAAAACAAGAATGGTTTTATGGGAAAGAAACGTGCCACTGTATTATATTAAGTAAAAGTGGAAGATACAACCAAACAACCTTGATGTTTTAAGGTTCCCTTTCGGTGTCCCTTTTCTCCAACACACACACTTGCTCCAAACTTACATGAAGAAGATCCACAATAACTTGATGGACCAATGAAGACCTCAAGCATCAATTGAAATAGAATCCCTCACACAATCCTAGCCTATTCTTTCATTAATTCCTTGCTTACTTGTTTTCTTAACCTTTTCCATGAGAAACTCATTCTTATATAGGAGAAAGAGAGATGGTTAAAGAGATTAGGATGATCCCACCAAATCAGAGAAGCGAGTAGGATCCCAACCATACGGATGCCACCTCAAATTCTAGAAGATTCCCTTCTAGAACCTTTGTGAACTTCGACCTTTTCTCAGTCTTTCAACACTGCCACACCCTAGCTATAGGATAGCCTACGGAAACGCCGCAAGACATTTTCAGGATAGACTACGGCGATCAAGAATTGTTGCGCTGTATCTTATTCTTGGCCTACGACGTCCTTTCTTAACAAGGTTTTGAAGAAGAGGAAGCCAGTCACTTTTCTCATGAAGAAAGGTTCTTTTGGGAGCTTGAAAACATACTATAGAAACATCACTAGGGTGAATAAAATAATGTGTAACAACTCCCGAGATCCAAAAGGGACGGCCACGATTCTACGATACTTTACAAAGGATCATTGTCTGCATGACTCTCTAGATTCTGTGTGATCTCTACAGCGCTATCTCTCCCGAGCTTTAATATCACAAGGACATATCCATATTTAAACATTATACTCTGTCCACAGTTTCGACCCATACCAATTCGGTATTTCAACCTGAAGCTCGGATACCAATCTGTAACATACCCAACCACCCACAGGCTGAGCACGCTAATCTAAAATTGCTTCTAAACCAATTTTGAATTTTGATAATAATTAATCTAAAATAAATCATGAAAGACTCACATGCATTAATCAAGATCCATGCTACAACATAAAATAAATAAACAACGTGCCATGCACAACAAATAACCAAAAAGCATGCACATTATAAATACATATCTCAGAGATAATTAAATACATTATACAAAAAACACGGAGAGGACTTATCTTTTCAAGAAAACATTCACCAACTAGCTACATACCAAGGACGTTCCTCGCAACCATAGACACTATTGTTCATTTACTCTCAACAACAGGTCACGCTTGAGCCAGGGCTATGAATCCACAAGGACGGTCCTAGGCCAAATCTAAGACACATAACAGTTGGCTAACTAGATCTTAGGTTTCCCAACCACACATCAAATATGAAATTCCATCTCTCTTTCCCCCTCATCCTGAACAACCCAAATAAATAAACACCTTTCTCTACCATTCATTCCCTCAAGCTATCTCATTTCTCTCTAGGGCTCCAGGGCTACTGGTCAGGAAATCTCCCTGCTGGAAACTCCATGGATTCTTAGTTGTGAATAGTTCTTTCCAAACTTCCATCAATCTCATGCACTCGAGCATCCATTCCCTCCTGGAATGATCAGTAACCTATTACAACCATCTATCAATGGATCTCCTCCTCCATCCATTCATTTCCATGCTCCCTCCAAGAGCACATGAATTCAACAAGAGTGAAAATGAGGAATTCTAGAAAATGAAAAATGATTAACCAAGAGCAACCCCCAAACAACCCATGGGTAGGGTTTATATAATTACATGAAAAAAATAACCACATGGACTTCCTCCCAAGAAGCTCATGTAACCCATTTTCTCCATAAAATCAATTATGGGTAAATAAAATATAAGAGAAATCCTTATCCCCTTAATCCCCCTCTCTCGTGGAATCATAGACCCCTATTTCTTTTTTCCTTGTCTGTTTTGTAGCCAATGGTGTATTTTATTAATGTATATGAAGTATTACATTTCCTAGGCACTCTATCACCTTTTCAACTTTACCGGCTCACCAACCTAAGTCACAATTACATAATACATTCTAGTTCATAAGGGTTAAAAATGAGGTGTTACAGATGAGAATTTCAAGGTTGACTTGGTCAAAGTGGACATAAATTCACATTCTTCAAGGGAAAACTCATTCTCTCTCTTCTAGCGTGAAGTCATGCATTGTTGTGGTAAACTTCCCCCTGCAAACAAGTGAAACCCCCCCTTTGGACCAACACCCATTCTTTGATCCAAAGACAAAAGAAAAAAAATGGACACTAACTTCCCTTTAGACCTACTTCAACAAACATAATAAGAAGTTATATATATATGACTCACCTTTTCAACATGGTTGTCCTCACTGCTCTATCATTTGACATTATTGGTCAAGCTCTTAGGCACAAGATAGGATATGCAATGAATAAAGAGGAATCTCATTTGTTCTACTCTATATTGTTAGGTGACAATAGATCTATCTATGATAACTTTCAGAACAATAGAAATGCATGACCCAATGACACAAAACATGAAGGGAATAGGCCAAGTTATGTATTAATAGAAAGCCATAATGAAGTACATACAATCCAACGTTGACGTTGTAGCATCTCCTCCAAGATCTCCTATCTAGCCCTCTCCTAAATGTCTCAAGATCATAATTATGATTCTCTCATGGATTCTCCTCCCTTTTCACCTTGGAATGCACTCATTATATAAGAGTCTGGAGGATTAAACATCATGAAGTATTTTAGGAAATGGTTGAGGATTTTTCTCCATAAGTTGAGATTGATTTTACTTAAGATGGATCCATGAGATATGACTCGAATATTTGATGTCAACCTCTCATAACTAACCCTTATAATGAGGTGGATTAGTTGCAACTTCCTCTAACCATTTCAACACTCCCTCAAAACTGAGCACAAATCATTGGCAACACTCCCTATACATGGGTAGGGGAGCATTGACACGAGTTCAACACTCCCTATACATGAGAAGGGGAGCATTGACCTTCAAAAATGGTCAAAATATCAAGGTAAAATGCATCGTTTCGACCTTCTTATGATGGGTTTTATCCTCCACAATGACTTAGGGATTATGACAAATGTTCTTCTGTGGTGTCCAAGTTGCGACACTGAATAAAGTGCATGCAACACTTAGTATGGCGCATGTGACACATGATAAAGTGCATGTGACAATTAGTAAGGTGCATAAGACACTTACGACAATTAAGTGTGACATTTAGGTGTGTAAGAGATGCCCCCTAAAGTGTGAGGTCAAATGAGAAATTAATGGCATAAACACTTTACAAAAAAATTAATGCAAGGGTGTTGTTGTAGGAGAGCCTTGTGGAAACTGGAAAAAAAAATCAAACAGTATATATGTATCATCCTTGAGACAGTCATACCTTTACTCAGAATAAACTGACTTAAATCATGGTCGTCGACCAATACACTTCAGATCCATGAAAGCATTGAATAAGCATATGGCCACAAAACATACATCGTGGATCCATACCTCCATGACTCAATTAGGTAATAGCCACGAAAGAATACACAGTGGAGC
Organism: Picea engelmannii; assembly: GCA_009831015.1. Taxonomy (NCBI): domain Eukaryota; kingdom Viridiplantae; phylum Streptophyta; class Pinopsida; order Pinales; family Pinaceae; genus Picea; species Picea engelmannii. Next base: position 592,026 of record ML777047.1, read on the forward strand.
TACGATATGACAAAAACATAGCCATGCACCAATACAAAGTGGATCTATGTGACAACATATACATCAGTGAGATTTCTAATATGATGGTTATACTAGAATCTTCTGCATACTCAAATGATCTACAATGCAGCCTGGGAGAAACACATAACAAAGTGAGCACCCAACCCAGGGTCTTCATCCCGATCACAAAACAGTATGATTCTCTCCATTTGAATAGATGTCTTGATGTTGAACATGGTAGAAACCACTTGATTACTGATCATTAATGTATATCATTAACAAGTGTGAGGGAAATCATCAATGATGACAATGACTCCCAATGTACCCTAGTACATTCCAATGAATGTGAATAAATGATATGAAGTCGAACATCCATGGAATCATTCAATCAGAGGCCAATGGTGTAAACCTATTTTCAAAGGAGAGGAAACCTGCCATTGAGGCATGTAAGCTCTAAGGTACTAACTGGTTTCTAAGTCTAATTCTCAGATAATGTGTTGAAGTCGAAAGGAACAAAATCATCGAAGGAGGGCCATCATGTGTTCCCCATCATCGACACAAAACAGACACAAGAAAACAATGTAAGATGGTGGATTAAATGAGTATGGACTAACACAAGGATGAAAGAAGAAAATATTGCAAAATGGTTGGTTTGAGGTGAAACTTCCCTTGAACATTGTGAGGCACGACAAATGACTTGAAAGCATTGACTCGACTGAGAGATAGAACAAAACATAGCATGATGATCATCAGGGCACTCTTCGGGTGAGATGAATGAGTATGAGGACTCATAGGATTGGTATGACTCAAATACAAGTAGATTTCCCAACTGTAAGACAAGACACAAATAGGTGTCATGTTCAAGAGAGACAACAAACAACTTCCATAATGCTTTCCAAAACTTGACCCACTCCCTTCAATTTTCCCCCCAACATGATTAGCGAGTACCTATTTTTTTTTTAACGAGCTTGATGAGGATAAAATATGCTCGGTACAACTCATATTTGATTATTCCCTCATCACATGTTTAACAAACTAAAGAAGGAGGGGTCCAGTCCCATATGGATCCTTTGATGCACAATTTTATGATCCAAAAGAAGGAAAGCTCAGTAGTGTTTTCATGTTTAGAAAGTCTAAAAATATCTTAAAGACAACTCCTAGGGTGTTCTTTTTTGTAAATTAGTCCCCCGAGACCGAAAAAGTATAAAACAATACAAGGGAGAATTTTCTAGCCAAGGTTGACTAGAGTATTCATTTTTCATAATTAGTCAATCCGGTCTGAAAAAGGGTTAAACTTACACCAAATAGACGCTCTTTCAAATCCTTTTAACGAGTGTGAAAGGAAACAACCTCACTTGACAATCTTTTCATGTTTAGGGATTCTGAAAAGAACTTAAAGGAGGCTCCAAAAAGTTCATTTTTCATATAGTTTTTAGGAGCCTGAATAAGTGATAAAAATATGCTTGGTTGTACTCCAAAGAGTTCATTTTTCATACAGTTTTTACGAGCCCAAAAAAGTGATAAAAATATGTTTGGTAACCTATTATCATGTATATAGGATAATGAGAAAGAACAAAGACTAAGCTCATAGTTATTTGTTTCATTTTTTAATGAGCTTGCAATAGAGAATGAAATTGTGCTCGAGGTCAGTTTCATTTTTACACGATATTGAAATAGAAAATAAGTTATGCTTGGGTGATACCCATTAGTGAGTTTCTTCCCAACATGATATCCATAGGTTGGTACTTTACCCCCGGCATAACCGACAAAGGCTGGTGACTTAAGTCCAACATGATGCCCAGAAGTTGGAGACATGCCCCCCAAGATTAGTTCCATCCGTAGACTCTTCTTCCACACCTAATTAGACTCTTGGATACTAATAGGAATAGGTTAAACATAGAGGGAGGAAGAAAGACAATCAAATGACACAGGAAGATGAAATGAAGGTTTAGGTATGAGATCTAGTGGAAGACTTAACTCAATTGGAGGGGGATTCGCTTCATTTTTTAACGAGCTTGACACAGACAATGAACTATGTTCATGGGTATCTGTTTCATTTTTTAACTATCTTGACACAGAAAGGGAACTATGCTCATAATCCTATGTTTCATTTTTTAACGAAATTGACACATAAACGAGAACTTTTCTCGAAACCCTTGACCATGGCTTCCAATAGGTCTTCATCAGATGGAAGAAAAATTCTATGGAAGGAATACATGTCAAGGGACTCAGTAGGGGAAACGAGGGGAATATTAGGCTCCAAATCCCCTATTGAGTAGTTCACCATGTCAAATACCAGATCTAATTCTAAAGAAGGAGAGCATATAAAGAGAGGCTCCTTCTCATTCAGAGTTGAATCCATGGGACATGATGTCACATAATTAACCTGTGGCGGGTGGGATACCATTTTCATATAAGGATTATTCAGGGGAGTCGAATGTTTAGAAATCAGATAAGTACCAACGAATGAAATCTAGTCAATGGTCACAATTTTTCCATTATGATGGAAATGCATCACTCGAAAGAGTGTGGACACGACAAATTTCATAGCGTAAACATAGTCCCTCCCAAGGAGAAAATTAAATTCCAAGGGGTCGTGGACTATCATAACATCAATACATAAAATTTTCCCTTCTAAGATGATGGACAGTTGAGGAAGGATCCCTAAAGGTTCGCTAGGTCTTCTATTAAAATCCCACAGATGATGGGTTACTGGCATAAGCTGAGGGGAACCCATAGCTTGCCAAGAATTTGATGATAGAATGCTAACAGAATTTCCTTCGTCAAAAATAGTGCTATGTACCATGATCTTATCGCAAACTTGCATGATACTTTGGAAAGGTAGGTAGGAAAGAAAGCGAGGCTCCGTCAGACTATTCTAGTCAAAGGAAATGACTGTAGTATTTGGAGGGGGGTCCATTGAGATGGGTGAAATTCCCCCTTGTACAGAGGAATCTTAAGTGAAAAAAAATACCTAAGTGGTATCCACTTCACTCTCTAATGGAAGATTGGGATCGATCAAGGATTGTATTGGATCAACCAATTTATTAACTTCACTCACTAAGGGAGAGAAGGATCGATTGAGGATGGAATCGGACCGACCACTTCATCAACCAATGGTTGGTTGGGAGAAGATTCATGGGAAGCAACTCGAGGTTGTTGCTTGGAAATAAAAAAAATTTCCAACAATTTTGAAGCTTCATCCATACGAGGCCAAAGGTAAGTGCAGAGCATTTCCCCGCATAATCAACAAGGAATATTGACTTGACCCTTTTTTCCCCAAGCTGATGATTACTGGTTGATGGGTTGTCACCAGCATGACCTGTAATGGTTGGAAACATGGGTTGTTGAGAAACATGAGACCACACTTCTAAAACCTTGGGAATACCAGGTTAATGTTTAAGAAGGTGGTCACCCTTACAAACCCTGCAAAGGAATTTTGGCTTGCGATGTGTGTTGGTAGACTTGTCAATATCATCAACACTCCCAACATGATTATCACTAGATGGTTGATTTCCCCCTTGCTTATTTTTCTTCTTTGTGTTATTCCTTTTCTTCTTCTTCTAAGCCTCTTGGTTACTAACATTAATAATTTCACCAGCCAAGGAAGAAGAAAGGGAAGAAGACCTGGCGGATGAAGAAGGCAGAGGGTCAACATGAGGTTGGTGTTCTTGGGGTTGAGGGATTGCATTTGAAACACTGGGACCATTTGGGATCAGCGGAGTGGAAAATGACCATATTGGTAATCCTATAGTGAATCCAATAAGACTCAATGTGGCAATGTAAGGAGGACCAACATTTCCAAAAGAAGGAAAAACATAAGGTTCCCTGTGAAAAGGTGTTCCTCGGTTGGTATTCCTAGGAAAATTTGTTGTAATACCCCTCAAATAAAGTATTTGGCATGTTAATAAATTTCCTTAAGTGGAAAAATTCGAAATTATGATTGTAGGAAAAAGTAATTGTTATTAATTTAATTATTGTGCAAGACAGTGACTTGCCAAGTGTCCTTAATTATTGAACAGATGTAAGAGACAATATTTTTATTTAATGGGGGATAGAATTGACAACCAAGTTAAAAAAATATGATTATGAATCCATGAGTGGGGAAAAAGATGAATCCAACCCTGGGCATGAAAGGACATGTGTCAGAGGTCAAATTGGATGATTGACACACCCTGAAAATCAGGGATTTCCAAATATGTGAAAATTCCCAAGGAGGGAAAAGAGATTGGAAAAAGACCAAGACCTAGGAAAACTGAATATATACACATGTGTGAGGAGGTAGGACATTTCTTAGCATGTGGAACTGAGGAAGAATATATGGAATAGTTTTTTTTCAAAACAAGAGAACTCAAGAGTTGTTGTGTGAACACTGAGGTGTTAGGAAACTGCAGAAATACAAAAGGCTTGTTGATAGAAAGACTTCTATTTTCTCCCTTATGGATTCATGATCAGGATTGGGGGTGACTGGATCAAGTAAAATTGGCTAATCCTTTCTACGGCTGGGTGGAACTTTGTTGTTCCTTTTGTTTCCCAGGTTCCATTTACATGCATTTACTGTCATATTATTTTATTGGAAATATCTAGATGTGCATTTGCTATTGTATATTAGGAATATTAAAGAAAAATCAGAATTTATAATTATATGGAAATTATCACATTCTTGTTGAGTAGCCAAGAATAATATACAAGAATTTACTATATTATACTAAACACAATGAGCAAAATAGCAAGATCAGAATGGAATAGTCATACAAGGGTTGTTGTGTGATTATATATATATATATATATATATATATAGTGTAAACATAACATCTAAAACAACCATGAAATGAATAACGGTTTCATAAAACTATGGGAAAGGATCGTATTAGAAAAARTGTGAAGTATTCTTACAATCAATGAGTTTTGTTCTGTTGTATTAAATTGTTCCAATACGTAGACTATAGAGTCTGTTTTAGAAATTCAACTAAATTCAACTATGGATATCTACCTTGTTTAAAGTTGTAAAGAAAAATCGATTTCTTTGACCTCCTCCTTTAAAATCTGAGGGAAGGAACTCGAATACCTTTCCTTTTCCCATTTTTTTTTGTCCCAAACTGCAAGTAATATAACTTGTAGAGAAATGTAAAGGAATTTATTAGTCTGTATGACATGTAACAGAGAAATAATTCATATATCTTCAAGTTCATAATGCCCACTTATACCTATGTGTATAACATTGCCAAGGGGGAACATGCGCAGTTGTGAACCATCTCCTGGAGAAGGGAGAGCGTGGAGTACAAAGCTTGATGGTTCCTCGCATACAAGAGGCCCATCATTAAAATTTGGATCCATATAAAAATACCCTTATCAAATAGAATAAAAAATCATTGGAAATCATATGGAGGAGACGTCGCATTAAGAGTGTGGAGCTTTGTTATACGTTTAAACTTTAGTCCTCGAGGCATGGTAATACCTTGATCGTTAAATAGTCTAAGACTTAATAAATACGATACATATAAACTTAGACCTAGGGTATGTTAATACCTCATATGCTAAACAGTCTAAGTTTTGATATCGTTTACGATATGTTTAAACCATAGGCCTTAAGATACGATAACGCGTTATGTGTCAAATAGTCCTATATAGAATATTACATTTATGTAATATTCTTATGCTTGTATTAAATGATCGACTTGTAATCTCATAAGGAGGAAGAAACTATGTGTTAAAGTTGTAAATATAAGAATCATACGATTGAAAATTATAGGAATAAGTGGTAAGTTTTTAGAGACATAAGAATCGTAAAAGATATGTTAAGGTATTATGTTAGTACAAGCATATAGTGTTTGTTAAACTTCTCCCTCTCAAAATTTTAATGAGTATCTTGAGAAGGGAATTATTCGAATTGTCGTAGGAATCAACACTTTCCTTTGAAGCACCAAAAAAAAATTTAGTCATAGAAAAGATGGTGTATTATAGTTTCTATGGACACATACTCAACCTAAGGTTGCTAAATCAAAGAGCACACACTACCATACTCCCTATAATATAAGAGAGAAAACAACTCCCTTGTAACAGGGAAAAGATAAATTAAGGATCTTTCAGAGACGATATATGAGGTTGTCAATGAAGATATGAGAAACAATTACCCTAAAGTCCACTTAACATCCATTCTCGGTGCAAGAAACCCTCACTTCGCAGGGTCACCATCCAAGGATACTAAGAGTGTGTTACAACATATGTCCTAGGTACCATGGGAAACCCCCCACAGTCACCAATGTAGATACCTAGGAAAGGTTACTAGGGTTACCAACTCGTAGTCGACCTCTGGGGGGTACAGTCGACGGTCGAGACCAAACGTATGGGCAAGATAACAAAGTTTGAAGCTCTTCTAGAGGACTAGAGACAAGTGGACTGGTAATACTCTTGAGGACCTCAAACGGATTCAAGATTCACGAAGACCGAGATTAAATGAATGGTAAAACTCAAGAAAAACCCCCAATTTACACTCATTCAACTACAATTGGTCAAGCTTTGGAGGGGTAATCTCCACTGCTCTTCCACATGCAAGCTCATGTTTATATGTAATGTTCCTGAATTGGATAGTCTAGGAAACGTTGCTAATGTGTGTGTAGGATTAATTGTTTACAGCATATAAATGGTCATACAAATAACAAATACGACAAAGGACTGCAAAGTTGATATTATGATATCTCTACAGAGTACAAATGTCGAATGTGGCTGAATAAAATGAATCAGTCAGCTAGATCAAAAGACAAAAGGATCTTAGCCGAAATACAATATGCAAACTAAATGATAATACTCGATAATAGATTATCACTGCGGGGTCAATGGATGAGCTGGAACTATGGCAACTCATGCGATAACTGATGGAAGTCCAAAAAGTTTTCCCTGGTTGCTATACCTCTTAGAATGGCCTGGAAAATGTCCCAAATGGTGTGCCATTCTCTAGCTCTCAGTCCTGGTGACTGACCGGCCCCTCTGCTGGTGGGTCTAGACTCCGGATGGATCCCCCTGGGGAATGCGCCCCTCTCTCACTGGAAAAATGTGCCCTAGTTATTCCACCGTCGGAATCGGCTGAGATGTATCTCAAAATGATCGCCTTGGTCTACTGGGAAATGGGTCAGAAGGGTTTCCCTGAATCTGATCTAATGCTCACTCGGGAACCCAAATGCATCCGCTAAAAGTGTCGCACTTACAAGTCTGGAAAATGTGCCCCAGGAACTAGGCAAAAGATGTGCCTTGCCTTCCTCTCAACTGGGTCGGAGGGGAATCTTTGAACTCTCCCTGGATGGGACAAGTCGATCCATTGAACCTCCTCAGGAGTTGCGCCCTCACCCTGGATAAGTGCGCCCTTGCTGCTGGACCCTGTGTAACTATTGTTGAAGAATGATGGAAGACCTGTGTGATCTTCACGGTGACTAGGGTGTGTCTCTCAACCCCGAAATCATCCAACCGGTGTCTTCCTCCTAGAATCCACTGAACTATCTCTCCTAAGATGTGTCTCCCTCCTCAATGACAAGTCATAATCTACATAATGATGAATTAGATCATTGAGCCTTCTCTTATAGATTTCCTAAACCCTAATTCACTACTAAAACCCTAATTCACTATTGACTTCTAATTTTAGCTCATTTGTTCTATTTTTATCTCATAATGAATTAAAAGTGCTTTTAACCATTTTTATCTCAATGTCACTTTCCGAACATAACACCTTTGACTAGAATGACCTCTAGTAACCATGTTTACCCCTTTTTTGGCCCTGGCTATAGTCTAACAAGGCGGTTTAGACCATTAAGCCTCCTCTCTGGAGCTCCTATTTGGAAAGGGACATTACAATCCTCCCTTCCCGAAATTTATTGTCCTCAAGCAATACTAATCGAGGGTACTACAATACCTGCCCACTCTCCCAAGTAACATCCTCTATTGGACGCCCTCTCCATCTGATAAAAAACTCTCTAATGACCTTGCTCCTTAGTTTTCGCTCTCGAAACTCCAAAACCTCCTCCGAAACCAAATCCAACTGTCCCTCCTCATCCAATGGGGGAAGCTCCTTTGATGTGCTAATTAATTGTCCCACTACCTTTTTGAGGCAAGATACTTGGAACACGTTATGAATCTTGCTCCCCTCTGGAAGCTCTAGATCATAAGCAACCTCGCCTACTCGGCAAATGATCCTGTAAGGGCCATAAAATCTAGGCTTGAGCTTCTCGACCCCACTCTTCTTCAAAGATTATTGTCTGTAAGGTTGGAATCTCAAGAAAACCAAATCCCCAACCTCAAAGCTTCGCTCTATCCTATGCCTGTCCGCACTCATCTTTTGTTGTTTTTGTGCCATCTGCAGGTTCTCTTTCAACAACTTGAGAATCTACCAACTCTCTATGATCCAATCCTTGGCCTTGGGAGCTCTGCTCTCCCCAAAAACAAAGTCTACCAAAGTGGAGCATCATATCCGTACAATGCTTGGAAGGGTGTCATACCAATGGACACATGGAAAGTGGTGTTGTAGCAATGATCTCCTAAATGTAGCCACTTTACCCATGTTCTCTGTTGTCCACCTACATAGTTCCTCAAATATCCTTCAACCCACGTGTTGAAAATCTCAGTCTTCCCATATGTCTGAGGGTGATAGCTGGTGTTGGGTGTCATCTGTGTCCCCACCAACCGAAACAACTCTCTCCAGAATGTGCACATGAACTGACTATCCCTGTCACTGACGATGTTCCTCAGCAACCCATGAAGTCTGAAGACCTCCCTGAAGAATAGCTCGACTACCTGAACTACGTTGTACTCTGTCGGTATGGCATAGAAGTGAGAAAACTTGGTCAATCTGTCAACCACTACATAGATACAGTCCTCACCCTGGACCTTGGGTAGGCCTGTGATGAAGTCCATCGATATACTCTCCCATTTCTGGTATGGAATGGGGAGTGGATGAAGTAGCCCTGCTGAAAGAGCATGCTCTAACTTGTTCTGCTGGCAAGTCACACACTCACTGACATGTCTCATAACGTCCTGTTTGAGGCCCTTCCATGAGAACCTCTCCCTGATCTGTCTGTAGGTTTTGAAAAACCCTTGATGGCCTGCTAGTGGTGAATCATGAACTGTTGTGAGGATATTATTCTTGAGCCCCAAATATGGCACCAAGTAGACTCTATCCTTGTATAATATGACATCATCAATGACCCTATACCATTCATCTTGTATCTTTCCATTCATCACCTCACAAGCGAACTTGTTCTTGGAATATTCCACTAACAAGTGGGATTTCCAATCTGTTGAAATCTCCATCAAAGAACATGTCACGGGTCTCCTCTATAGTGCATCGGCCACAATGTTCTTCTTCCCCTTGACATACTCTATGTCGAAGTCAAATTCATGTACCTTTGTCACCCATTTCAGTTGGCTCTCACTGAGGTCCTTCTGCTCAAGGAAATACTTCAAGTTGTTGTGATCTATCTTGACCACGACTTTGTTGCCCACCAAATATTGTCTGAATATGGTCAAGGCATGCATGATTGCCAACATTTCCTTGTCATAAATGGAGTACAACCTCTCGGGTTGACTGGGCTTCCTTCTCTCGAATACAATGGGGTGTCCTCCCTGCATCAAAACTGCCCTGATACCCTCGCCGGATGTGTCACACTCTAGTACAAATGGCAAGGTGAAGTCTAGTAATGCAAACACTGGACAAGTGCCCATGACTTTCTTCATGTGATCAAAGGATTTATGTGATTCCTCGGTCTAGATGAAATCCCCATGCTTGGTAAGATCCGTCAACGGTGCTCCAAGATGAGAAAAACCCTGGATGAACCACCTGTAATAGCTGCACAACCCAAAAAAACTCCTCAACTCTATCATGCTCCCGGGCATTGGCCAATCCAGAATGGCCCTGATCTTCTCCTAGTTCACCTGTACCCCCTATGCATTGATGATATGGCCCAAGTAAAGCAGCTATGTCATACCGAACTCACACTTGGACTCTTTTTCATATAATGATTGTGCCTCCATGATGCTCAATACCTCATCCAGGTGCCTCATATTCTCCTACCATGTCTTGTTGTAGACCAAGATGTCGTCAAAGAAAACCAAGAATGATTTCCTCAAGTGATCCCTGAATATGTGGTTCATGCAAGACTAGAACGTAGCGGGTGCATTGGTTAGCCCAAATGGCATAACCAGGAATTCGAAATGTCTAAAGTGACATCGAAATGTCATTTTCTCTATGTCCTTCTCTCGAATGCTGATCTGATGATACCCAGAGCGTAGATCAATCTTTGAGAAGAAAAATGCCCCATGCAGTTCATCCATCAACTCGTCAATGTGTGGGATAGGATATCGGTTCTTGATTGTTTTCTTGTTCAAGGCTCGATAATCAATGCACATCCTCATGGTGCCATCCTTCTTTATAACTAAGACAACTGAAGAAGGGAATGGGCTACTGCTTGGTTTAATGTGTCCCATCGCTAGAAATTCCTTGATTTCCTTCTCTATCTCATCCTTGAACCTCCTAGGATTACTATAGGCTGGGGGGGGTGATCATAGGTTTGGCCCCCTCCTCTAACTAAATGGTGTGCTCAAACCCCCTATTAGGTGGTCTCCCTGGCGGATCGACTCAAAAACTTATTGATGTCGTTGAAACAAATTCTTGATCTCCATATGATACTATTGTCGACCCTCTGAATCCTTCTGCGTAGTGATCAAATACTCTGTGGCATATGCTATCTCCCCGTGTCTGAATATCCTCTCCATCCTCTTGGTTGAAACTGTCCTGGGTGCTCTTGTCGACATACCTCTTAGAACAACCTTCTTCCCGTCATGGTCTCTGAATCCCATCTCCAAGGTTTGGTAATTGGTGGTGATTTTTCCCAAGGTAATCATCCACTAGACTCCCAACACCACATTTGTGTCAGATAGGTCAACCACATAAAATGTGTCTCTCACTTTGTAGTTGCCTAACTTTATATCCAAGTCTAGAACTTTGTCTAGACACTCCACTGTGTGGCCATCTGTTGTTGCAACATCAAACCCCTCAAACTCCTCTGTCTGAAGTTCCCGTCTTGATACTAGTGAAGTGTCAATGAAGTTGTGGGTGGCCCCACCATCTATCAGGGAAATTTCCCGTTGCTCTGAATAGTCCCTCTGATCTGGAGGGTATCATACCTGGGAACACCAGAAAGGGTCGCTATGAATCCTCCCTTTGCTGGTTTCGACCTATTAGCCTGCTCAGGTGGCTATGGGACTACTGGAGGATGGGCTCCTACCGGTTTCAGTGGTCTACGAGGAGGTTGCTCCTCTACATATGCTGACTCTTCCTCTGAGCTAGTGGATCCATTGTCCTGCTCCTCCTTCTCACTCTCCACACTGTCTGCTGCCACCTAAATATAATGAATCTCTCCCTTTCCCATGCACCTGTGGCATGGGACCCAAGGGTCTCTGCAGTTGAAGCAAAGCTTCTTCCTCATAAGCTCTCTCCTAGTCTCATCATCCAACTTCTCCTTGCCCTTCCATTCTCTCTAGAATGGCTTCTTGTCTCGATCCTTATGGGATACGAAGGGTTTGGAAAAGGTTTTAGTATTTGGTACTGAGTCTGCCAAATCTCGAGTGCAAAGGATGGTATCCTACAAGGTGGGAGGCCTGTATGCCTTCACCCATCCTCTCAAAGGCTCCGTGAGTCCCTTTGTGAATAAAATGATTAGCCTGGGATCTGATATATCTGTCACTGCCATGGCTACCCGCTGAAACTCCATGATGAACTCCTCTAGTGTGCCAGTTTGTCTCAACTGGGATAGATCCCTGAAGTGGATCTCAGGATCCCTCCTGTCAAACCTGTCCATGAGTCTCTCTGTGAACTCCTTATAGGAGGTGATGCGATTGTGACCCAATTTCACCAATCCATGATACCACCACTCGTGTGCCTCACCCTCCAAGTGTAAGGTCGTGAAACTGATGGCCTCTGTCTCGGTCATCTACTTGAGTTTGTAGTATGTGTCTAGCTTCTGTACCCAATCTCAGGCAGTGCATTTGAATGATTCGTCGAAAGAAGGTATGGTAAATTTACCAACTTTTCAGATGAAATCAATGTTATGCCCCTGCTGCTGTTGCGGCCCTCCTCTCTATGGCTCTCTAGGGCGGTTCGTGAGTCTGAGTCCACAATACTCGACTAGGGTCATGTCCTGATGGAAGTCACGACCCAATGTTGCATACTCCCTCTGCTACTCCGCAATGTCCTATGCATGAGTGAGCAACCTTTCTGTTATCGACAATTGTGCTGCTACCGGGGGTGCCCTCTGGAAAATGGGAAACAAGGGTCTGGGAATCCTACTCACATATGTGTATGTGCAAGTGGGTGACTGGGGTCTACGACCTGCTCCTAAGTTCCCCTGTGCTGCATGTGGGGCTTATGTGCCCAGGGTTCCCACTATAGCCAATCTATCAACCACCTGTGCCAAGGACTAAGATATGGTCCGATGACTAGCTAACATATCGCGGATAACCTACCTGAAGGATGCCTCAGGTTCCATGGGGGCCTTTCCACTACCCTCTGGTCACTCATATTTGTCTCCTAGCATCCTCTCTTCCTCGCGCTCAGCCTCACGCTCTGCCCTTATCTCTGCTTCTCTGTGTGCCTCTTCCTCTTCCTCTGAGCTAGGAGGAAAACGAGGAAAGTTGGGCCTATCCCTTCTTTCCTTACACCTGTTTTAAGTGACATATTCGTCACCTACGTGCTCACGACCATCTGGGTCTTATGTTTCACTCATTGTCTTTAGTCACAGGCTGGCAGGACTAAAGAGATGATACCACTGTAATGTTCCTGACTTGGCTAGTTTAGGAAATGCTACTAATGTGTGTGTAGGATTAATTGTTTACAGCATATAAATGTTCATACAAATAAAAAATGCGACAAAGGACTGCAAAGTTGATATTATGATATCTCTGCGGAGAACAAATGTCGAATGCAGCTGAATAAAATGAATCACTCGGCTAGATAAAAAGACAAAAGGATCTTAGCCAGGATACAATAAGCAAACTAAACGATAAAACCTGATAATAGATGAGCACTGTGGGATCAATGGATGAGCTGGAACTATGGAAGCTTGCGCGATAACTACTTGAAGTCCAGAGTTTTCCCTAGAAGATATACCTCTCGAAATGGCCTGGAAACTATCCCAAATGGTGTGCCCTACTCTAGCTCTCAGTCCTGGTGACTGACCGATCCCTCTGCTGGTGGGTCTGGACCCTGGATGGATCCCCTTGGGGGAATGCACCCCTCACTGGAAAAATGTGCCTAAGTGATTCCACCGTCGGAATTGGCTAAGATGTATCTCAAAATGATCACCTTGGTCTACTGGTAAATGGGTCGGAAGGGTTTCCCTGAATCTGATCTGATGCTTGCTCGGGAACCTCGAATGTGCTCACCAAAAGTGTCGCACTTTCAAGTCTGGAAAATGTGCCCCAGATGATTGCTCCGTCGAAATCTGACAAGGAACTAGGCAAAAGATGCACCTTGCCTTACTCTCAACTGGGTTGGAGGGGAATCTCTTAACTCTCCCTGGATGGGAAAAGTCGATCCAGTGAACCTCCTCAGGAGTTGCGCCCTCACTCTGGATAAGTGTGCCTTTGCTGCTGGACCCGTGTAATTGTTGTTGAAGAATGATGGAAGACATGTGTGATCTTCTCGGTGACTAGAGTGTGTCTCTCAACACCGAAATCAACCAACTAGTGTCTTCCTCCTAGAATCCACTGAACTATCTCTCCTGAGATGCGCCTCTCTCCTCAATGACAAGTCATAATCTGCATAATGATGAATTAGTTCGTTGACCCTTCTCTTATAGCTTTCCTAAACCCTAATTCACTGTTGACTTCTAACTTTAGCTCATTTGTTCTATTTTTAGCTCATAATGAATTAAAAGTGCATTTAACCATTTTTAGCTCAATGTCACTTTCCGAACATAACACCTTTGACTGGAGTGACCTCTAGTAACCATGTTTACCCCTTTTCTGGCCCTGGATATAGTCTAATGGAGCGATTTAGACCATTAAGCCTCCTTTCTAGAGCTCCTATTTGGAAAGGGACATTACTTTATCCCCTGTGTTAGAGGGGGTTCCCGGCTATTCCTATATGACAGTTGGATGTTTTCACTCTTTACTATTCTGCAGTATTGTTTTAGTGACCTTGGATAATTTACTCTCCACCCTACAACCAAGGCCCTAAAATCCTAGACTTGTTGGTTTTCTATAAAAGAAAAAAGTCAAATTGATTTTAGATTATGTGCTTGTTCCTTTTATGGTTTTTGTTACTCAAAAGGGTAAATGGAAGTGAAACTATATGGTGTTATCACTCTGACTCCAAGAAGACTTCAAAAGAAAAAATTAATGGAATGCAATTTTTAGTTTCAATGAAGCTTATCTACATAAAGGAGCAAGAGGTTTCAAGCAAAGAAACAAGTGTAATCATCAATGCAAGAAACATGAACTACTCTTTGAATGCAAAAGGTGTTTGGTATGTGAGTCAAAGAAATTGTAGGATACACGATTAAAATGAAATTTACTTTTCTTCACAATGCACGCTAAAAATGCTCCACCCACTAACTAGAATGCAAGAATTATTGTTTGTTTTGAAATGCAATTTTTTTTGCTTCCTTACTTTCAATGAAATATTTCAATGTTGAAGCAAAGGATTACGAAGAAAAAAATCCAAACAAAACATGCACTCAAGCAAGAATTGAAAAAATCCAAATGTCATAATGCTTCTAACACAATAAGACACATATGGAAAGTAGAGAACAACACTTCTTGTAACCTCATAAATTGAGTGGAAAGAATCAAGAATTAATGTCAAGTTTCAATAAGACCACATAGCTTCAAACACTCAAAGGATTAAAAAATTTCTAAAGAAAACCATAAGAATCTAAAAAACAATTCTCAAAGCAACACTTGCAATCCCAAATTAACGAGGAAGTCTTCAAAATCAATCAAGTGAAACACATAGAAAGTCTTGAAATCAAGACAACATAAGTTTGAGAACCTTCATCGTGAGGATCAAACTACTCATAAGGCAGACTTTGACCAAAGGATCAGGTTATCCCAAGGAAGTCAAGCACATTTCACAATTTGACGTATTTTCAAACTCAAAAGAGGCAAGAAAATGTGTTAATCACTCAAATTCAATCAAGCAAAGAAAAATCAAGTTGAAAGGACTATAATGCAAAGATCTAAGTCAATAATTTGAGAAAATATAAGCAAAATGAGCTCAAAACTGACCCAAGAAGGAGATCAACGCTCCTGTAATAAGGTAGATAGGGCGTTGAAAAGAGTTCAATGCTCCTCAAAACAATAATAGGTAATGTTGATAAGGGTTTTCAATGCTCTTTAGGCCACTATAAAGGAGTGTTGAAGCCTATAAGTGGTCGAAAAAACACAAAATATTTCCCAGATTCAACAAAGATCGATAAGAGTTCAAGCATAAAAAAAATAAAAATAAAGAGACAAACAAGATTCAATAGGATAGAAGAAACAAAGGAAAGACTATTAAAAGTTTTATTCCCAGTGGAGTCGCTAATTTTATGTTGTGGTAAATTCCCCCCTGCAGATAAGTGAAACCCCCCTTTTGACCAAGACCCCTTATTTGATCCAAATACATAAGAAAACAAATGGACACTAACTTCCTTTTAAACCTACTTCAACAAACAAAATAAGAAGTAAGAGATATATGACTCACCTTTTCACAATGGTTGTCCTCACTGCTCCAGCCTTTGATCTTATTGGCCAAGCTCCTAGGCACAAGATAGGACCTACAATGAACAAAGATAAATATCCTTTCTTCTACTCTATATTTTTAGATGACAATAGATCTATATATGATGACTTTCACAACAATAGACATGCATGAGCCAATGACACAAAACATGAAGGGAATAAGCCAAGTTATGTATTAATAGAAATCCATAGTGAAGCACTTACAATCCAATGTTGACGTTGCAATAGCTCCTCCAAGCTCTTCTATCCATCCCTCTCCTGAATGTTTCAAGATCAAAATTATGATGCTCTTGTGGATTATCCTCACTTTTCACCTTGGAATGCACTCATTATATAGGATTTTGGAGGCTTAACCATCATGAAGTATTTTAGGAAATAGTTGAGGATTTTTCTCCATAACTTGAGATTGAGTTTACTTCATATGGAGCCATAAGATATGACTCGAATCATTGACCTCATCCTCTCAGAACTGAACCTTAGAATAAGGTGGATTAGTTGCAACTTCCTCTAACCACTTCAATGCTCCCTCAACAATGAGCACATAGTGTTGTCAATGCTCCCTATACATGGGCATGGGAGCGTTGACAAGAGCTCAACGCTCCCTATACATGGGCAGAGGAGAGTTGACCTTCAAAAATGGTCAAAATCTCAAGGTAAAAGGTATTGTTTTGGCCTTCTTATAATGGGTTTTCTCCTCCACAATGACTTAGGGATTATGACAAATGTTCTTTTGTGGTGTCCAAGTTGTGACACTTAATAAAGTGCATGTGATACTTAGTAAGGTGCATACGACACTTGATAAAGTGCATACAAAACTTAGTAAGGTGCATACGACAATTACAACACTTAAGTGCGACATTTAGGTGTGTAACATGCATGGTAAAGTTTTAAATGTGAAGAAAAAGCACAATTCTATGTGTTTATTTCAATCAAAGTGGTCCACAAGGCACAAGTACCAAGGGAACACTTGCTAAAGGATTATTTTCGAGTTTCATTCTTCAAAGGGATTATAGAAAGAGCAATAAAGCATTACACTTAGCATTGGCATACATTTCTAGAAGAACACCCTGATAAATGAAGCTTTACACATGGAAAACCACTCATTTTCTCATAATTTCACCCTCATAATATTTTTGTTTGGAGGTGGTTATTTCTAGGAAAATTCCTTTATCATGGAGTTTTCCACATGGAATTCATGCACACCTATTGGAAATTCACCC
>ML777047.1:621982-639361 GCA_009831015.1 Picea engelmannii
CTGGGGTTGAGCATAAGCATTGCTTCAAATCATCGAACACTTGTTATTGGGACCCTCCCCATGCAAATTTTTCCTTACCACCACCCCTGGTTATTTGGCTGAGGGCCCATGCAATATGGGAGAATCCCAACATGAACCTGCAGTAGAAATTGGCAAGGCCCAAGAATCTTTGAAGCTCAGTGAGTGTGGTTGGGGCTCGCCAAACACGGATGACTTGGATCTTGGCTGGATCCACATGTACGCCATGTTGATCAATGATGTAGCCTAGGTAATGGACCATGTCCATGCCGAAGGAGAATTTTTCCAAGCTGGCATATAGCTTATGCTGCCGCAGGGTGTGCAGAACCTACTGAATATGCAGCAAGTGTTCGACCCAAGTCTTGTTGTAAATGAGAATGTCATCCAGATACACCACTACAAAAGTATTGGTGAATGGTCGTAGGATATCGTCCATCGTCCTCATGAAAGTGGTTGGAGAATTTTTCAAACCAAAGGGCATGAACAACCATTCAAAAATGCCTTCCTTTGACTTGAAGGCAGTTTTCCATACATCTGTATGTTCTATCGGGACCTAGTGGTAGCCAGACTTTAGATCAATCTTACTGAAGTATTTGTCCCCCGTTATTTGATCAAGGAGGTCGTCGATTCAGGGAATCGGGTACTAGTTTCTGAATTTGATTTTGATTCAGAGCCCGGTAATCAATGCATAGTCGCTAGGTTCCATATTTCTTTTGTACCAACACGATTGGGCTCCCGCAAGGTGAGTAGTTGGGACAGATGTGCCCCTTGTGGAGCAGTTCTTGGATCTATCGCTTGATCTCCTCATTCTCTAACAGAGAGTGGCGATAGACTGGCCCATTAGGCAGCGATGTGTCGGGGGTCAGATCGATGGGGTGCTTGACCTGGCAGTGCAGAGGTACCTCGATAGGTGAGGAGAAGATATCTGAGTATTCTTCCATGACCTTATCTACTTGCTTCTGCTGTGTGGAGAAGTCAGCCACAAAGACCCTAGATGTGGTTGTGATCTTTCGCTTATTCTAAGAGCGAATCACGAAGAAGACAAACTTCCCTGTCTAAGAGATGACCTCCCTGCATTGCTTAGCAGAGATCAGGGAAATAACACTAGGTGGGACTGCTTCAAGTATCATGTACAATTTCCTATTCAAAGTAATAATAACACTATGAGGCCTAAACTCATATACAGCATAACGTTTCCATAAATAAGGTTGGCCCAAAAGAACATCACAAACTTCGAGAGGAGCAACATCACACAATACCTCGTCTTTGAAGGGCTTGATGTCATACGACAGTCGGCACTGTTGGCTAATGCGAAGATCGCTTCCTTGGCGGAGCCATCCAATGGTGTAGGGTTGTGGGTGTCGCATTGTCGGCAGGGCCAGCCGCTTGATGACCTCTACTGAGATGAGGTTCTTTTGGCTACTGCTATCAATGATGAAGTGCAGCGGGATGTCTTTTACCCACATCTATGAATGGAATAGGCATTCTCCTTCTTCTGGCTTGTCTGGTTCACCAGGCTGGAGCTTGGTGGTAGCAATGGTGGCACTAGGTTCCACGTCAATGATTCGTCTTCCCCTTTCTGGTTCTGGCTCAAAATCAGAACCCGCATCTGATTCATAGGATTTCACTTTGACCACCAATGACTTCTTTGAGTGGAAGTTATCAGTGTTATGCCAAGGGATCTTATGGAAGTCGCACCACTTCCCGGTATCTTTCTTTGTCTTTTCGGTGTCCTTCATTGCTTGTGACTTGGACTGGTTGTTCTGATACTGTCCATCTTTTCTCTATCCTTTGTTCTATGGGTTGGGGCCGCCCTTTTCTGGCTTTTGTTGTGAGGGGTTTCCAGGCCCAAATTTCCGCATATTTTGTTTGAGCTTCTACTCAATTTTGACAGCATATTGGTAGGTCGTGCCCAAGGATCAGATGTCCAGAAATTCCATTTTGGTCTGGATGTATATATGTAGAGCGTCGCGATACTTAAGCACCAGATGTCACTTTGAATCTTTGATACCCAACTTGGTGCACAAGGTATGGAAGATATTTGTGAAACCTGGCACTGCTTGGTCTCTTTCTTGCCGCAGTGTGGTCCATTTGGTATACAAGTCGTCATAAATTCCGACAGGGTACTATTGTTCTTTAATAGCATCCCTGAAGGATTCCCAGGTGGTCGTGATTGTAAATAATGAGGGTTCCTCTATTTCCTTTTGCTCACAGAAAGTTTCCCACCAATCTTTGACATGGGGAACGGCTTTGAGAAGCGCAAAAGTGATATTTTCTCTATTCGAAAAGTTATGGACAGAAAAATACCCTTCTAGTAGATTCAACCACTTGTCTACAACATCTACGTCTATCTGACCCTCAAATATAGGAATATCTAAGTTTATTTGTACCTTGAATGGGGCGACGCCTCCACTCAAAGAAGATGTGTCACCTATTGGTAGTCGCCGAAGGATTTGCATGAAACTATCCATCATCTGGTTCCTTTGTTGTGTGAGGGCTTCCTCAATCAACAGTTTGAAAGGATCTCCTGTCCCGTCATATTTCTTTTCTCCTGCCATGAGAGGTCGCTTAGGTGTGTAAGATCTTTTTTCCTCAAGAGAAACAAGCTCGAGACCCAACTCTTTGTACTCCGACCTCGTTGGGGACATGCATTAAGATGACAAGGAGCAGACCGCTCTGATACCATTGATCTGGATTTTATGAGCATAATGAAATGACTACAGATTATTAACATGTGATTAACATAAAATAACAGAGATACAGTAAAATTGGTTTTCTATTCAATAAGTAAATAAGCTGAAACTGTAAAATGCAGCGGAAATAAGCTTGCTAGAATGGTGGCGGCTTATCTCTGAGAAGAGATGTGACGACTATGCTCATTCACCAGAAGATTATTACAATGAGGCTCTGAAGGCCTTTTTACAATAAACAGGAATGCCAAAAACCCTAGACATCCAAAAACCTAACCCTAGGAGATGAAGCGCCAAAAGTCATGTGGGCCCCGTCTGGGTAAGTTAGTACATCAACTTCTCGGGGTCGTAACTTTTGCATATAATCTATGTTTTAGGCGTATGATAGCCCATTGGAAAGTTATCGTCGAGGAGATTCATTTTGGGGTATCAATCATTCCTTTGGCTATCATTGAGAAGCTTGGTCCCAAAAAACCTTCATTTAGGTCCTCAAAATGGCCCTGGAAGTTAAAACTGCTAAAAATAGTAAATTGCCAAAATTGCCAGAAAACTGTTTTGAGCCAATTGGAAAAGGTGGGTGGCCACCGATATCCACCTGGATCAAATCTAAAACTACAAATTGGCAAGTATCATCTCAAAACTCACATGTTTTCTATTGAAATGGGTGGTTGTGATATAGTTCTTAGGGAATAATGGTTGCACATTTTGAGACCTCTCACCATGGATTTCAAGAATTATACATGAGCTTCACTTAGGAAGGGAATAAGCATACCCTTTAGGGGCTTACATCTAGCTCCCTTAAAATTATCACCTCCCTTCATATGAAGATGTTTTTGAACAACGACCACTCAAGTATTATTGCATAGTTCAATGTCRTACAAGTAGTTAACACCACCCCATAAGAGATTCACCCTAATTTGTAGCTAGTTTGAAACACCAAAATGTTTACCACCTTCACGTGGGGAGCATGACCATGGTATTTCTCTCATTCTAGGTRGTCAAMCTAACACCTAATTTGCAACCTTGTTATCACCCTTGCATAGAAAAATGAAATTGAAAAAGAACATTTAGGAATTGTTGGAGGCSAGAGTCATACATCCTAGTACTATCCCTTACTATCATGAGTGGTCATGGTATTAAATAAGAAAGGTACTTGGCGCATGTGTCCTCAATTCGGGCCCTCAATAAGTTGAAAATCAACGACAAATTTCCTATCCCAATTATTTTTGACCTCTTGGATGAACTTCATTGAGCCAAGTTTTTCACTAAACTTGACCTTCTTTTTTACTACCACCAAATTGGGATGAAAGAGGCAGACATCCCTAAGACTRTTTTTTGTACACATGAAGGTCATTACAATTTTTTAGTGATGTCTTTTATCCTTTGCAATGCTCCATCAACCTTCGAAAGACTCATGAACAAGATCTATTGACCATTCCTATGCAATTTTGTGATTGTATTCTTTGATGATATTTTGATCTACAATGAAACATGGGAATACCACATAGAGCATGTTGATAAAGCCTTGCAGCTCCTACAAGACCACTAGCTATTGGTGAAACACTCCAAATGTGTTTTTTGGGCTTTAGATGTTGAATACTTGGATCACATTATAAGTAAGGAGGGAGTATGAGTTGATTCCAAGAAATTTGTAGCTATGCGAGATTGGCCATGTTCCAAGAACTTAAATAGCTTGTGTGGATTCTTAGGATTTACAGGCTACTATAGGAAGTTTGAGAAAATTTATGGAAAAATTGTTTCTCCCTTAGCCTCGCTACTAAAAAATAATTCTTTTGTTTGGAGTGAGGTTGTTGAAAAAACCTTCTTAGCTTTAAAAGATGTCGAATGCATGACTCTAGTATTAGAAATGTCATATTTTACTAATACCTTTGTCTTGGAATGTGATGCTACAGGAAGAGGTCTTGGAGCAATGTTGATGCAAGAAGGGCGCCCTTTGCATTCACTAGTAAGAAATTATGTGACCACAATTTGGGTAAATTCACCTATGAGAAAGAGATGATGGCCATCTTGCATGTAGTAGAGACTTGGCATCCATATTTCATAGGGTGACATTTTCATATCAACATTGACCATCATAGTATGAAGTACTTTCTTGAACAAAGTTTATCTTCACTAGAGCAACATAAGTGGGTCACCAAGCTGCTAGGGCATGATTATGAAATTATCTATAAGAAGGGTAAAGACAATGTGGTAGTTAATGCCTTATCTCGACAATTTGAGGAAGATGGATCCCTCTTTTTCTTATCTTTAGTCGTTCCAAGTTTCTTGAGGAAGCCTATCAAGAATGGTTGGAAAATGACACTATCATTCAATTCATCCATAGGCTTTAGGAAGATCACAACCCTCCTAAAGGGTATACATGGTACCACAACCATCTCTCCGAATATGTTCATTTTTGTTCCCTACCACATCCATTTACCCCCTCCTCAATTGCCCAAATCTCCCTTGATTAGATTTTAAAGTTACATGGCATGCTCACTTCCATTGTCTTGGATCGGGACCCTACCTTCACTAACAATTTTGGTAGGAGTTATTTAAACTATAAGGTGCCCAGCTGAAAATGAGCACTACATATCACCCCCAAATAGATGGTCAAACTTAAGTGGTTAACAAGTTCCTATAAACCTATTTGAAATGCCTTGCCTCTAAAAACCACATTATTGGGCACAATACCTCTTATATGGAACTACCAAAATGACCTCATACAAAGTTGTTTATGGCTAAAAACCATTGTCAGTTACTTCATATTTACCACACACTTCCAAGGTTCAGGCAGTGGATCACTCACTCCACATTAGAGAAGCCATTCTCTACATACTAAAGGACAATTTGGTTATGGCTCATAATAGAACGACGCAAAAAATCGACTAGTATCACTCTAAACATTATTTTGTAGAAAGGGATTAAGTGTTTCTTCACCTTTAACCCTATAAACAACCATAGCTCAAAGAAAAAACACCTCATAATTATCACTAAAGTTTTATGGACCCTATGAGATCCATGTTGATGTAGATCCTTCCATAGATCACCATCTTCCCTTCTCGTGCGATATTGGAGGTATTGATAAAGGAATCGGTCTTTTCCCCTGTTAGTTTGAAAGCATATTCATTCCAAAACTCTAATGGAAGAAACAAAAGTTTAACTTGTACAAAATTTATAAACAATATTCATTCGAGAACTCTAATGTAAGAAACAAAAAGTTGACTTGTACAAAATTTATGGAAGGGGTTTCCATGCGAGGATCAAATCATGTGGACCAATTTGACATGAATAAACCCACCCGATTTATAAACCATGGCCCCAGGTCAAATATGTTTTCCTTTGGCTAGTTGACTCAAAAATGACCAAGCATAAACATGAACATGTACCCAAGAGAGACCACAAATCTAAGTTTGAGTTATCCCAGAGATTAGTGTTTTCTCTAGGGGCCAAAGACCCATTGGCCCCATGAACTTATAGATCAAAGCTCTCAATCACAGGATGGAAAGGAAGTGATTGAAAGGACTCGGGGGTTTTCGAGCCTCTTCTATAAGGAAAGCCCTCAACTATTCTTAAGAACAATGATCTCTGCCGACCAGGGCTTCCTTGAAGCTCTTCAAACCCTAAATTGCAGCTCAGCTCCGCTCCCCCACTTAACCATTAATATACTTTTTAAGAATAACGATCGGTTATTAATACCAACAAATAAATAAATACCCACTATTAATATAATTTATAAGAATAGTGATCGGTTATTATACCAACAAATAAATAAATAAAATAGACGGGATGAATCCCAACAACCATTAATGTACTTTATGAGCTTAAAGATCTGGAAATGGTAATGATGATAAATCGATGGGATGAATCCCAACAATCATTAATGTACTTTATGAGATCAAGGTCTCTCAGGAAATGGCAATGACGATTTTGCACGCGTGGCGATCAATAATAAAAAGTACTACCTACTGGAATAACGGCGCCATATTTTTTATTAAATTTGCAAGAGGAGGCACCTTACGTTTCAGTAAATATCATCCTTTATCGAAAAATGCAAGCCATGCTCTTGGCGCCAAGGATTCTTCTACTTCTAATACTCCATGCACACCCTATATCAAACCAGGCATTACCTTCCTTGAATCCGTGTTCTGCTTGATGTTAACAACTGTTCCAGTTTTTTCTACTACGAAGCTCGACAGGCATATATTTGGGTATCGAGAAACTGTCAGGTATGTTTCAGGGGATAAAATAATTAGTTATGCTTTCAAAATAAGCTCAGCTTCTTCTATTTGTTGGTCCTTCACTGGGTCGCTTTTCTTCGAGCTGGCCATGCAACCATTCCTCTATTAGGGTTATTTGGCCATGCAATTATATAACTAGTAGTAAATACGTTTTGCTTGCAATGGTCTGACTGTGACAAGGACAGAATGCTTCAGTTGAATTAACTGAAATGTGCTGTTCAATTCCGAGTGTTTTCTCTAATCCATACATCAATATATTCGCCATATTTGAATAGAATCATTTCTGCCTCGTTATATTCCTCTACTAGGGTTCTTTCTTTCTAGTTTGGCCATGCAGCTATATAACTAGTAGTTAATTATTGTTCTCTGCAGATAATTTTTACTTATAATGGGTGGCGGGTATCCGTTTCCAAGCGAGATGGAGGAGGAAATGCTCAGTCCATCTGAGGTCTTAAAGACCGGCATTTCAGTTTGCACAGAGGAAGCAGTTTGCACAGAGGAAGCAGAGAAATTTTAATGAGGATCTTGAGAAGGGAATTATTCGAATTGTTGTAGGAATAAACACTTTCCTTTGAAGCACCAAAAAAAAATTAGTCATAGAAAAGATGGTGTATTATAGTTTCCATGGACACATACTCAACCTAAGGTTGCTAAATCAAAGAGCACACACTACCATAGTCCCTATAATATAAGAGAAGGAAAACAACTCCCTTGTAACAGGGAAAAAAGAAATTAAGGATCTTCCAGAGACGATATATGAAGTTGTCAATGAAGATATGAGAAACAATTACCCTGAAGTCCACTTAACATCCATTCTCGATGCAAGAAACCCTCACTTCGCGGGGTCGCCATCCAAGGATACTGAAAGTGTGATACAACATATGTTCTAAGTACCATGGGAAACCCCCCACAGTCACTAATGTAGATACCTAGGAAAGGTTACTAGGGTTACCAACTCGTAGTTGACCTCTGGGGGGTACAGTGGACGGTCGAGACCAAACAAAGTTCAAAGCTCTTCTAGAGGACTAGAGATAAGTGCACTGGTAATACTCTTGAGGACCTCAAATGGATTCAAGATTCACGAAGACCGAGATTAAATGAACTGGTAAAACTCAAGAAAACCCCCCAATTTACACTCATTCAACTACAATTGGTCAAGCTTTGGAGGGGTAATCTCCACTGCTCTTCCACATGCAAGCTCATGTTTATATGTAATGTTCCTGAATTGGATAGTCTAGGAAACGTTGCTAATGTGTGTGTAGGATTAATTGTTTACAACATATAAATGGTCATACAAATAACAAATGTGACAAAGGACTGCAAAGTTGATATTATGATATCTCTACAGAGTACAAATGTCGAATGCGGCTGAATAAAATGAATCACTCAACTAGATCAAAAGACAAAAGGATCTTATCCGGAATACAATATGCAAACTAAATGATAATACTCGATAATAGATTATCACTGCGGGATCAATGGATGAGCTGGAACTATGGCAACTCGCGCGGTAACTGATGGAAGTCCAGAAAGTTTTCCCTAGTTGCTATACCTCTCAGAATGTCTTGGAAAATGTCCCAAATGGTGTGCCATTCTCTAGCTCTCAGTCCTGGTGACTGATCGGCCCCTCTGCTCGTGGGTCTAGACCCCGGATGGATCCCCTTGGGGGAATGTGCCCCTCTCTCACTGGAAAAATGTGCCCTAGTTATTCCACCATCGGAATCGGTTGAGATGTATCTCAAAATGATCACCTTGGTCTACTGGGAAATGGGTCGGAATGGTTTCCCTAAATCTGATCTGATGCTCACTCGAGAACCCGAATGGGTCTGCTAAAAGTGTCGCACCTGGAAAATGTGCCCCAGGAACTAGGCAAAAGATGTGCCTTGCCTTCCTCTCAACTAGGTCGGAGGGGAATCTCTGAACTCTCCCTAGATGGGACAAGTCGATCCACTGAACCTCCTCAGGAGTTGTGCCCTCACCCTGGATAAGTGCGCCCTTGTTGCTGGACCCTATGTAACTATTGTTGAAGAATGATGGAAGACCTGTGTGATCTTCATGGTGACTAGGGTGTGTCTCTCAACCCCGAAATCATCCAACTGGTGTCTTCCTCCTAGAATCCACTGAACTATCTCTCCTGAGATGTGTCTCTCTCCTCAATGACAAGTCATAATCTACATAATGATGAATTAGATCGTTGACCCTTCTCTTATAGATTTCTTAAACCCTAATTCACTACTAAAACCCTAATTCACTGTTGACTTCTAATTTTAGCTCATTTGTTCTATTTTTATCTCATAATGAATTAAAAGCGCTTCTAACCATTTTTATCTCAATGTCACTTTCCAAACATAATACCTTTGACTAGAATGGCCTCTAGTAACCCTGTTTACCCCTTTTCTGGCCCTGGCTATAGTCTAACGAGGCGGTTTAGACCATTAAGCCTCCTCTCTGGAGCTCCTATTTGGAAAGGGACATTACAGTCCTCCCTTCCCGAAATTTCTTGTCCTCAAGCAATACCAATTGAGGGTGCTCCAATACCTCCTCACTCTCCCAAGTAACATCCTCTACTGGAAGCCCTGTCCATCTAATCAAACACTCTCTGATGACCCTGCTCCTCAGTTTTCGCTCCCAGAACTCCAAAACCTCCTTCGAAACCTAATCCAATTGTCCCTCCTCATCCAATGGGGGAAGCTCCTTTGATGTGCTAATAAATTGTCCCACTATCTTTTTGAGGCAAGATACGTGGAACACGTTATGAATCTTGCTCCCCTCTAGAAGCTCTAGATCATAAGCAACCTCACCTACTCGACACATGATCCTGTAAGGGCCATAAAATCTAGACTTGAGCTTCTCGGCCCCACTCTTCTTCAAATATGATTGTCTGTAAGGTTTGAGTCTCAAGAAAACCAAATCCCAAACCTCAAAGCTTCGCTCTATCCTATGCCTATCCGCACTCATCTTTTGTTGGTTTTGTGCCATCTGTAGGTTCTCTTTCAGCAACTTGAGAATCTCCCGACTCTCTATGATCCAATCCTTGGCCTTGGGAGCTCTGCTCTCCCTGAAAACAAAGTCTACCAAAGTGGGAGCATCATATCCATACAACGCTTGGAAAGGTGTCATACCAATGGACACATGGAAAGTGGTGTTGTAGCAATGATCTCCTAAATGTAGCCACTTTACCCATGTTCTCTGTTGTCCACCTACATAGTTCCTCAAATATCCTTCAACCCACTTGTTGACAATCTCAGTCTGCCCATCTATCTGAGGGTGATAGCTGGTGTTGGGTGTCATCTTTGTCCCCACCATCCGAAACAACTCTCTCCAGAATGTGCCCATGAATTGACTGTCCCTGTCACTGACGATGTTCCTTGGCAACCCATGAAGTCTAAAGACCTCCCTGAAGAATAGCTCGACTACCTGAACTACGTTGTACTCTGTCAGTGTGGCATAGAAGTGAGAAAACTTGGTCAATCTATCAACTACTACATAGATATAGTCCTTACCCTGGACCTTGGGTAGGCCTGTGATGAAGTCCATCGATATACTCTCCCATTTCTGCTATGGAATGGGGAGTGGATGAAGTAGCGCTGCTGGAAGAGCATGCTCTAACTTGTTCTTCTAGCAAGTCACACACTCATTGACATGTCTCATAACGTCCTGTTTGAGGCCCTTCCATGAGAACCTCTCCCTGATCTATTTGTAGGTTTTGAAAAACCCTTGATGGCCTTCTAGTGGTGAATCATGAACTGTTGTGAGGATATTATTCTTGAGCCCCGAATATGGCACCAAGTAGACTCTATCCTTGTATAATATGACATCATCAATGACCCTATACCATTCATCTTGTATCTTTCCATTCATCACCTCACAAGCGAACTTGTTCTTGGAATATTCCACTGACAAGTGGGATTTCCAATCTGCTGAAATCTCCATCAAAGAACATGTCACAGGTCTCCTCGATAGTGCATCGACCACAATTTTATTCTTCCCCTTGACATACTCTATGTCGAAGTCAAATTCATGTACCTTCGTCACTGATTTCTGTTGGCTCTCAGTGAGGTCCTTCTGCTCAAGGAAATACTTCAAGTTGTTGTGATCTGTCTTGACCACGAATTTGTTGCCCACCAAATGTTGTTTGAATATGGTCAAGGCATGCATGATTGCCAACATTTCCTTGTCATAAATGGAGTACAACCTCTCGGGTTGACTGGGCTTCCTACTCTCGAATACAATGGGGTGTCCTCCCTGCATCAAAACTACCCTGATACCCTCGTCGGATGTGTCACACTCTAGTACAAATGGTAAGGTGAAGTCTAGTAATGCAAACACTGGACAAGTGCCCATGACTTTCTTCATGTGATCAAAGGATTTATGTGATTCCTCAGTCTAGATGAAATCCCCATGCTTGGTAAGATCCGTCAGCGGTGCTCCAAGATGAGAAAAACCCCGGATGAACCGCCTGTAATAGCTGCACAACCCGAAGAAACTCCTCAACTCTGTCACATTCCTGGGCGTTGGCCAATCCAGAATGGCCCTGATCTTCTCCTAGTTCACATGTACCCCCTATGCACTGATGATATGGCCCAAGTAAAGCAACTCTGTCATACCAAACTCACACTTGGACTCTTTGGCAGATAATGATTGTTCTTCCATGATGCTCAATACCTCATCTAGGTGCCTGATATTCTCCTACCATGTCTTGTTGTAGACCAAGATGTCGTCAAAGAAAACCAAGACTGATTTCCTCAATTGATCCCTGAATATGTGGTTCATGCAAGACTGGAACGTAGCGGGTGCATTCGTTAGCCCAAATGGCATAACCAGGAATTCGAAATGTCCAAAGTGACATCGAAATGTCATCTTCTCTATGTCCTTCTCTCGGATGTTGATCTGATGATACCCAGAGCGTAGATCAATCTTTGAGAAGAAAACTGCCCCATGCAGTTCATCCATCAACTCGTCAATGCGTGGGATAGGATATCGGTTCTTGAATGTTTTCTTGTTCAAGGCTCGGTAATCAATGCACATCCTCATGGTGCCATCCTTCTTTAGAACTAAGACAACTGAATAAGGGAATGGGCTACTGCTTGGTTTAATGTGTCCCATCGCTAGAAATTCCTTGATTTCCTTCTCTATCTCATCCTTGAACCTCCTAGGATTACTATAGGTGGGTGGGGGGGGTGATCATAGGTTTGGCCCCCTCCTCTAACTGAATGGTGTACTCAAACCCCCTGTCAGGTGGTCTCCCTGGCGGAATCGACTCAAAAACCTATTGATGTCGTCGAAACAAATTCTTTATCTCCATATGATACTATTGCCGACCCTCTGAATCCTTCTACGTAGTGATCAAACACTTTGTGGCATATGTTATCTCCCCGTGTCTGAATATCCTCTCCATCCTCTTGGATGAAATTGTCCTGGGTGCTCTTGTCGACATACCTCTTAGAACAACCTTCTTCTCATCATGGTCTCTGAATCCCATCTCCAAGTTTTGGTAATTGGCGGTGATTTTTCCCAAGGTAATCACCTAGACTCCCAACACCACATTTGTGTCAGATAGGTCAACCACATAAAATGTGTCTCTCACTTTGTAGTTTCCTAAATTTATATCCAAGTCTAGAACTTTGTCTAGACACTCCGCTGTGTGGCCATCTGTTGTTGCAACATCAAACCCCTCAAACTCCTATGTCTGAAGTTCCCATCTCGATACTAGTGAAGTGTCAATGAAGTTGTGGGTGGCCCCACCATCTATCAGGGAAATTTCCCGTTGCTCTGAATAGTCCCTCTGACCCAGAGGGTATCATACCTGGGAACACCAGAAAGGGTTGCTATGACTCCTCCCTTTGCTGGTTTCCTCCTGTTAGCTTGCTCAGGTGGTTGTGGGACTATTGGAGGATGGGCTCCTACTAGTGTTGGTGGTCTACGAGAAGGTTGGTCCTCTGCCTATGATGACTCCTCCTCTGAGCTAGTGGATCCATTGTCCTGCTCCTCCTCCTCACTGTCCACACTGTCTACTGCCACCTAAATATAATGAATCTCTCCCTTGCCCATGCACTTGTGGCATGGGACCCAAGGGTCTCTGCAGTTGAAGCAAAGCTTCTTCCTCATAAGCTCTCTCCTAGTCTCATCATCCAACTTCTCCTTGCCCTTCCATTCTCTCTGGAATGGCTTCTTGTCTCGATCCTTATGGGGTACGAAGGGTTTGGAAAAGGTTTTAGTGTTTGGCATTGAGTCTTCCAAATCTCGAGTGCAAAGGATGGCATCCTACAAGGTGGGGGGCCTATATGCCTTCACCCATCCTCTCAAAGGATCTGTGAGTCCCTTTGTGAATAACATGATTAGCCTGGGATCTAATATATCTGTCACTACCATGGCTACCCACTGAAACTCCATGATGAACGCCTCTAGTGTGCCAGTTTGTCTCCACTGGGATAGATCCCTGAAGTGGATCTCAGGATCCCTCCTGTCAAACCTGTCCATGAGTCTCTCTTTGAACTCCCTATAGGAGGTGATGCGATTGTGACCCAATGTCACCAATCCATGATACCACCACTCGTGTGCCTCACCCTCCAAGTGTAAGGTCATGAAACTGATGGCCTCTGTCTCAGTCATCTGCTTGAGTTTGTAGTATGTGTCTAGCTTCTGTACCCAATCTCTGGCAGTGCATTTGAATGATCCGTCGAAAGAAGGTATGGTGAATTTACCAACTTTTTAGATGAAATCAATGTTATGCCATGCTGCTGTTGTGGCCCTCCTCTCTGTGGATCTCTAGGGTGGTTCCTGAGTCTGAGTCCACAATACTCGACTAGGGTCATGTCCTGATGGAAGTCACGGCCCAATGTTGCATACTCCCTCTGATACTCCACAATGTCCTATGCATGAATGAACGACCTTTGTGTTATCGACAACTGTGCTGCTATTGGGGGTGCCCTCTGGAAAATGGGAAACAAGGGTCTGGGAATCCTACTCGCAAATGTGTATGTGTGAGTGGGTGACTGGGCTCTACGACCTGCTCCTAAGTTCCCCTGTGTTGCATGTGGGGCTTATGTGCCCAGGGTTCCCACTATAGCCAATCTATCAACCACCTGTGCCAAGGACTAAGACATGGTCTTCTGACTAGCTAACATATCGCGGATAACCTGCCTGAAGGATGCCTCAGGTTCCATGGGAGCCTTGCCACTACCCTATGGTCACTCATATTTGTCTCCTAGCATCCTCTATGCCTCGCACTCAACCTCACACTCTGCCCTTCTCTCTGCTTCTCTATGTGCCTCTTCCTCTTCCTCTGAGCTAGGAGGAAAATGAGGAAAGTTGGGCCTAGCCCTTCTTTCCTTACACCTGTTGTAAGTGACATATTCGTCACCTACATGCTCACGACCATCTGGGTCTTATGTTTCACTCATCGTCTTTAGTCACAGGCTGGCAGGACTAAAGATATGATACCACTGTAATGTTCCTAACTTGGCTAGTTTAGGAAACGCTATTAATGTGTGTGTAGGATTATATGTTTACAGCATATAAATGTTCATACAAATAAAAAATGCAACAAAGGAATGCAAAGTTGATATTATGATATCTCTGCAGAGAACAAATGTCGAATGCAACTGAATAAAATGAATCACTCGACTAGATAAAAAGACAAAAGGATCTTAGCCAGAATACAATAAGCAAACTAAACGATAATACCTGATAATAGATGAGCACTGCGAGATCAATGGA
Organism: Picea engelmannii; assembly: GCA_009831015.1. Lineage (NCBI taxonomy): Eukaryota > Viridiplantae > Streptophyta > Pinopsida > Pinales > Pinaceae > Picea > Picea engelmannii. Next base: position 636,651 of record ML777047.1, read on the forward strand.
TGAGCTGGAACTATGGAAGCTCGCGCGATAACTTCTTGAAGTCCAGAGTTTTCCCCGACGGATATACCTCTTAGAATGGTCTGGAAACTATCCCAAATGGTGTGCCCTGCTCTAGCTCTCAGTCCTGGTGACTGACCGACCCCTCTACTAGTGGGTCTGGACCCTGGATGGATCCCCCTAGGGGAATGCACCCCTCACTGGAAAAATGTGCCCAAGTGACTCCACTGTCGGAATTGGCTAAGATGTATCTCAAAATGATTGCCTTGGTCTATTGGTAAATGGGTCGAAAGGGTTTCCCTGAATCTTATCTAATGCTTGCTCGGGAACCCTGAATGTGCCCGCCAAAAGTGTCGCACTTTCAAGTCTGGAAAATGTGCCCCAGATGATTCCTCTGTTGGAATCTGACAAGGAACTAGGCAAAAGATGCACCTCACCTTACTCTCAACTAGGTTGGAGGGGAATCTCTGAACTCTCCCTGGATGGGAAAAGTCAATCCAATGAACCTCCTCAGGAGTTGCACCCTCACTCTGGATAAGTGTTCCCTTGCTACTAGACCCTGTGTAATTGTTGCTGAAGAATGATGGAAGACCTGTGTGATCTTCACGGTGACTAGAGTGTGTCTCTCAACACCGGAATCAACCAACTGGTGTCTTCCTCCTAGAATCCATTGAATTATCTCTCCTGAGATGCACCTCTCTACTCAATTACAAGTCATAATCTGCATAATGATGAATTAGGTCGTTGACCCTTCTCTTATAGCTTTCCTAAACCCTAATTCATTGTTGACTTCTAATTTTAGCTCATTTGTTCTATTTTTAGCTCATAATGAATTAAAAGTGCATTTAACCATTTTTAGCTCAATGTCACTTTCCAAACATAACACCTTTGATTGGAGTTACCTCTAGTAACCATGTTTACCCTTTTTCTTGCCCTGGCTATAGTCTAACGGAGCGGTTTAGACCACTAAGCCTCCTCTTTGGAGCTCCTATTTGGAAAGGGACATTACATTATCCCCTATGTTAGAGGGGGTTCCCGGCTATTCCTATATGATAGTTGTATTTTTTCACTCTTTAGTGTTCTATAGTCTTGTTTTAGTGACGTTGGATAATTTACTCTCCACCCTACAACCAAGGCCCTAAAATCCTAGACTTGTTGGTTTTCTATAAAAGAAAAAAGTCAAATTGATTTTAGATTATGTGCTTGTTCCTTTTATGGTTTTTGTTACTCAAAAGGGTAAATGGAAGTGAAACTATATGGTGTTATCACTCTGACTCCAAGAAGACTTCAAAAGAAAAAATTAATGGAATGCAATTTTTAGTTTCAATGAAGCTTATCTACAGAAAGGAGCAAGAGGTTTAAAGCAAAGAAACAAGTGTAATCATCAATGCAAGAAACATGAACTACTCTTTGAATGCAAAAGGTGTTTGGTATGTGAGTCAAAGAAATTGTAGGGTACACGATTAAAATGAAATTTACTTTTCTTCACAATGCACGTTAAAAATGCTCCACCCACTAACTAGAATGCAAGAATTATTGTTTGTTTTGAAATGCAATGTTTTTTGCTTCCTTACTTTCAATGAAATATTTCAATGTTGAAGCAAAGGATTACGAAGAAAAAAATCCAAACAAAACATGCACTCAAGCAAGAACTAAAAAAATCCAAATGTCATAATGCTTCTAACACAAGAACACACATATGGAAAGTAGAGAATAACACTTCTTGTAACCTCATAAATTGAGTGGAAAGAATCAAGGATTAATGTCAAGTTTCAATAAGACCACATAGCTTCAAACACTCAAAGGATTAAAAACTTTCTAAAGAAAACCATAAGAATCTAAAAAACAATGCTCAAAGCAACACTTGCAATCCCAAATTAACGAGGAAGTCTTCAAAATCAATCAAGTGAAACACATAGAAAGTCTTGAAATCAAGACAACATAACTTTGAGAACCTTTATCGTGAGGATCAAACTACTCGTAAGGCAGACTTTGACCAAAGGATCAGGTTATCCCAAGGAAGTCAAGCACATTTCACAATTTGACGTATTTGCAAACTCAAAAGAGGCAAGAAAATGTGGTAATCACTCAAATTCAATCAAGCAAAGAAAAATCAAGTTGAAAGGACTATAATTCAAAGATCTAAGTCAATAATTTGAGAAAATAGAGGTAAAATAAGCTCAAAACTGACCCAGGAAGGAGATCAACGCTCCTGTAATAAGGTAGATAGGGCGTTGAAAAGAGTTCAACGCTCCTCAAAACAATAATAGGGAATGTTGATAAGGGTTTTCAATGCTCTTCAGGCCACTATAAAGGAGTGTTGAAGCCTATAAGTGGTCGAAAAAACAAAAAATATTTCCCAAATTCAACAAAGATCGAGAAGAGTTCAAGCATAAAAAAATAAAAAAATAAAGAGACAAACAAGATTCAATAGGATAGAAGAAACAAAGGAAAGACTATTAAAAAATTTATTCCCAGTGGAGTCGCTAATTTTATGTTGTGGTAAATTCCCCCCTGCAGATAGGTGAAACCCCCCTTTGGACCAAGACCCCTTCTTTGATCCAAATACATAAGAAAACAAATGGACACTAACTTCCTTTTAAACCTACTTCAACAAACAAAATAAGAAGTAAGAGATATATGACTCACCTTTTCACAATGGTTGTCCTCACTGCTTCAGCCTTTGACCTTATTGGCCAAGCTCCTAGGCACAA
>ML777047.1:649318-671913 GCA_009831015.1 Picea engelmannii
AAATTTGTAGCTATGCGAGATTGGCCCTGTTCCAAGAACTTAAATAGCTTGTGTGGATTCTTAGGATTTGCAGGCTACTATAGGAAGTTTGAGAAAATTTATGGAAAAATTGTTTCTCCCTTAGCCTCGCTACTAAAACATAATTCTTTTGTTTGGAGTGAGGTTGTTGAACAAACCTTCTTAGCTTTAAAGGATGTCGAATGCATGACTCTAGTATTAGAAATGTCATATTTTACTAATACTTTTGTCTTGGAATGTGATGCTACAAGAAGAGGTCTTGGAGCAATGTTGATGCAAGAAGGGCGCCCTTTGCATTCACTAGTAAGAAATTATGTGACCACAATTTGGGTAAATTCACCTATGAGAAAGAGATGATGGCCATCTTGCATGTAGTAGAGACTTGGCATCCATATTTCATAGGGTGACATTTTCATATCAACATTGATCATCATAGTATGAAGTACTTTCTTGAACAAAGGTTATCTTCACCAAAGCAACATAAGTGGGTCACCAAGCTGCTAGGGCATGATTATGAAATTATCTATAAGAAGGGTAAAGACAATGTGGTAGTTAATGCCTTATCTCGACAATTTGAGGAAGATGGATCCCTCTTTTCCTTATCTTTACCCATTCCAAGTGTCTTGAGGAAGCCTATCAAGAATGGTTGGAAAATGACACTATCATTCAACTCATCCACAGGCTTCAGAAAGATCACAACCCTCCTAAAGGGTATACATGGTACCACAACCATCTCTCAGAATATGTTCATTTTTGTTCCCTACCACATCCATTTACCCCCTCCTCAATTGCCCAAATCTCCCTTGATTAGATTTTAAATTTACATGGCATGCTCACTTCCATTGTCTCGGATCAGGACCCTACCTTCACTAGCAAATTTTGGTAGGAGTTATTTAAACTATAGGGTGCCTAGCTGAAAATGAGCACTACATATCACCCCCAAATAGATGGTCAAACTTAAGTGGTTAACAAGTTCCTATAAACCTATTTGAAATGCCTTGCCTCTAAAAACCACACTATTGGGCACAATACCTCTTAGATGGAACTACCAAAATGACCTCATACAAATTTGTTTATGGCTAAAAACCATTGTCAGTTACTTCATATTTACCACACACTTCCAAGGTTCATGTAGTGGATCACTCACTCCACATTAGAGAAGCCATTCTCTACATACTAAAGGACAATTTGGTTATGGCTCATAATAGAACGAAGCAACAAATCGACTAGTATCACTCTAAACATTATTTTGTAGAAAGGGATTAGGTGTTTCTTCACCTTTAATCCTATAAACAACCATAGCTCAAAGAAAAAACACCTTATAATTATCACTAAAGTTTTATGGACCCTATGGGATCCATGTTGATGTAGATCCTTCCATAGATCACCACCTTCCCTTCTCGAGCGATATTGGAGGTATTAATAAAGGAATCGATCTTTTCCCTTGTTAGTTTGAAACAATATTCATTCCAAACTTTAATGGAAGAGACAAAAATTTGACTTGTACAAAATTTATAAACAATATTCATTCCAGAACTCTAATGGAAGAAACAAAAGTTTCACTTGTACAAAATTTATAGAAGGGGTTTCCATGGAAGGATCGAATCATGTGAACCAATTTGACATGAATAAACCCACCCGATTCATAAACCGTGGCCCCAAGTCAAATATGTTTTCCTTTGGCTAGTTGACTCAAAAATGACCAAGCAGAAACATGAACATGTACCCAAGAGAGACCACAAATCTAAGTTTGAGTTATCCCAGAGATTAGTGTTTTCTCTAGGGGGCAAAGACCCATTGGCCCCATGAACTTGTAGATCAAAGCTCTCAATCGCATGATGGAAAGGAAATGATTGAAAGGACTCGGGGATTTTCGAGCCTCTTCTATAAGGAAAGCCCTCAACTATTCTTAAGGACATTGATCTCTGCCGACCAGGGCTTCCTTGAAGCTCTTCAAACCCTAAATTGCAGCTCAGCTCCGCTCCCCCACTTAACTATTAATATACTTTTTAAGAATAACGATCGGTTATTAATACCAACAAATAAATAAACTATTAATATACTTTATAAGAATAGTGATCGGTTATTATACCAACAAATAAATAAATAAAATAGACGGGATGAATCCCAACAGCCATTAATCTACTTTATGAGCTTAAAGATCTGGAAATGGCAATGATGATAAATCGACGGGATGAATCCCAACAATCATTAATGTACTTTATGAGCTCAAGGTCTCTCAGGAAATGGCAATGATGATTTTGCACGCGTGGCGATCAATAATGAAAAGTACTACCTACTGGAATAACGCCGCCATATTTTGTATTAAATTTGCAAGAGGAGGCACCTTATGTTTCATTAAATATCATCCTTTATCGAAAAATGCAAGCCATGCTCTTGGCGCCAAGGATTCTTCTACTTCTCTAATACTCCATACACACCCTATATAGAACCAGGCATTAACTTCCTTGAATCCGCATTCTGCTTGATGTTAACAACTGTTCCAGTTTTTTCTACTACGAAGCTCGACAGGCATATATTTGGGTATCGAGAAGCTGTCAGGTATGTTTCAGGGGATAAAATAATTAGTTATGCTTTCAAAATAAGCTCAGCTTCTTCTATTTGTTGGTCCTTTATTTGTTGGTCCTTCACTGGGTCGCTTTTCTTCGAGCTGGCCATGCAACCATTCCTCTATTAGGGTTATTCCTCTATTAGGGTTATTTGGCCATGCAATTATATAACTAGTAGGGTTATTTGGCCATGCAATTATATAACTAGTAGTAAATACGTTTTGCTTGCAATGGTCTGACTGTGACAAGGACAGAATGCTTCAGTTGAATCAACTGAAATGTGCTGTTCAATTCCGAGTGTTTTCTCTAATCCATACATCAATATATTCGCCATATTTGAATAGAATCATTTATGCCTCGTTATATTCCTCTACTAGGGTTCTTTTTTTCTAGTTTGGCCATGCAGTTATATAACTAGTAGTTAATACGTTTTGTTCGCATTGGTCTAACTGCGAAGGACATAATGCTTGAGTTGAATCAACTGAAATGTGCCGTTGAACTCTGAGTGCTTTTTTTCTAATCGATACATCAATATATTCGCCATATTTGAATGGAATCATTTCTGCCTCGTTACATACAATGCAAATGCTTTTGTGGGTGTTTGTTAGATAAGAGTGTCTTTTGATCATTTTGTTTTTTTGTTCTCTGCAGATAATTTTTACTTATAATGGGTGGCGGGTATCCGTTTCCAAGCGAGATGGAGGAGGAAATGCTCAGTCCATCTGAGGTCTTAAAGACCGGCATTTCAGTTTGCACAGAGGACGCAGAGAATAGCCCCGTTTCACCTAAAAATAAAGAAGAAATGTTCTCTGCGCCCGAAATTTTCACTTCTGATGATACCATATGGGTGGCGAACGAAGAGATGGTTGAGGACTCGACGTCCTTTCAGCATGATAATTGTAACGTGATGGAATCCGCAATTGAAAACTATTCAAAAGACATACCAGATGAGACACTGGATTTACCACCACAAACAGTTATCATCAGTAACCAACACCCAAGTGCATTGATAAATTCCGCACTCGAATGTCCTCCAGAATTGATTCCATATGAGACGCTGGGTTCACTACAACAAACAGTTACCACCAGTGACCAATCCCCAAGCGCATTGATGAATTCTGAAGGCATTCTACATGAGTTACTGAACGAGAGCTCTGCTGATCAAGCCTCAAGCAAGAATTCGGAGGTCCCTCTCTTTCAAGTTATGAAAATCGTATCTGACAAGCAGGAATTGAGCTTTGTAGAAAAGGTCCATCTTCCAGAAGAGCAGATTATTCGTCTTTGCAATCGAATTGTACCTAATGCTGCAGAAAACCAATGTCCCGATATCAGAATTAGTTTTAACTCCTTGGATCAATTATCCTTGCCGACAATTGGCTTCTACGGGGACAAGCGAACGATGGGTAGAATATTGAAAGAGATGGGTGTTGTAGATCATTCCATTCATATGCAAATGGAGGAAGACACGTTTGAACCAGGTTTGTATGTTGGTCTTTTGAAGCATTTCATAATCGTTTTCTATTGGCATCAAGGTACCCATCTCAAAGATGCATCAAGGAAACAGGTTTCGTGCAATTTCATACGGTATGTAGTGGATTTGTGTGATGATATTTTTGCGTGCGTTGAAGATCATAACCTTCTAGAAGCTCTGTCTGCTTCTGTCGCCACCACTTCTCGTAGACTGAGGCGAACTCAGAGGCTTAAGATAAGTCATGTCCAAAATTCGGAAAATGATGTCAGGGTTTCTTCTGGGTTCAACGTAAACATCGGAAGGTATATCAGTACGACCCCTCCCGAAGGTCTAGCAATACCCAAACATACGTTGTTCTTTGCTGAAGGATTTCACAGATGTGCTTTTCTCACTGCTAAGTATAAACAGTCAAGAAAGTATTTTAGTACTCAATTAAAAAAGGTTAATGCCAGTGCACTTGGATTTGAGTTGGAGCAAATGTTCAAAGACTATGATCTTGATTTCACTAGGCTCAGCAATGAAGACTTTATTTCTCTTTTAAAGCATTCTGCATTTCCAGAGTTCGAGAGTTATACAGACTTGGTGAATTCTATCCAAGATCGCCGCAGGGAAAGCCGGAAGTGCAACATCCAATCAAGGCTTAATGAATTAGAAGAGCAAATCTTGCAGAATTTTCTCCAGGTTCTACCTGAGTACTGCAGGTTTATTCGATATATGCCTGACTCAACATCTGAAGACAGGAGGGAGCATATTGGAGCTGAGGAGAGTCCTATTCAAATAAATAGGTTCCAGAAATTGGAACATCAGCTGGCTACTATTTGGGGTGGCAACTCAGGTAAGAAGAAGCTTCTTTTTGCTGGCTCTGAGATTAAATTTCAACCCTCCAGTGGGATGGAATCTGTCTTTATCATTGAAAGATCTGAAAAGTCTTCCCACCTGATTTTCTTTGAAGAAGAGATTATATTGAGGTGCATAGGTGAAGGTGACAATACAAACCAGAAGGTAAGGATTTTGCCTTTTACAAAAGATGGATCTGTAAGGAAACGCCCTGTAGTATCAGGTGAGCAGCTTATTCTTCAATTTGGAAGCAACAGAAAGATGTTACCAGGGATTGTTGAAGTCATCCAAGTTTCGGAGAATGCACTCCACGATTGGATAAAACCTTTAGTTCCTAAAAATTTACTAAATGTAGCACAGAATATTGTTTTCCTGTGTTTCCTTATGAGCAATGGCATTTTAGAGCAAATGAAGAGCTTTGGTCAGCCTGTTATTGACAAGCTTTTGATCAAAGAGAGAAATTCCATTGGAAAACAGCTTCTGTTGGCTTTCCTCATGAGCGATGAGACTTTAGACCAAGTAAAGAATTTTGATATTTCTGACATGAAGAATTTTCTTACTTCTTGTAGCCTTGACATTATTTTGTCTGAATTAGAATCTGTGAAAGAAGACCTTTCACCAGAGTTGCAAGATTCATATCTGCAATGGCAAGGAGAGTTTTCTAATTTTAACCTTGATGAGACCACGAGCAATGCTGTTTTTTCCATCGACACATGGAAAGACCTTTGTTCATCCATCTACAGAGATGGGAAAGAAGAATTCAGCCAAAATGTCCTGTCAATGATTAGGAAGGATATGCTATTGGTGCTTAAGAAAAATATTGAATCTGAAAAAGAGGCAGCAGAGAAGCTTCAGGAGCAGCAGTTCAGAAACGAACGGGAAGATTTTCTTACACAAACAAAGGAAAATCTATCCCAAAGAAGAGTGCTTGGAAGACGTGGGTATATTGAAAGCTGCTCTGTTCGAAGGTCTTATATGGGGTTAGGAACTTTGGAGGCAAGCTTGCGAATTTCCAGTGAAGAAGAAGAGAAGCCCAGTATACAATGGATGATCATAGAGATGGCACCAAAGAAAAAAGACTTAGATGAGTTAAATTCAAATTCCATGCATTGCATTATCCCATCTTTCTCGGACCCATTTGAATTAGTGTGCTGTGATCCTGAGATAGAAGACATAAAAAAGGTGGCATTTCTGAGATCCGGTGAGTTGCTGGTTTTTATCCACGACAAAGTACTTGATAGGCTGAACTTGTACATGTCCCCAAAGCTAGGAAAATTTCTGCCTGGGAGCAATCCTATTCGCACATTTAAACGGGGTTTTGATTTGGTAGCTTTTGAAGAATCTACCCGATTCCTGGCTCTATATGATGCTCAAGTATCCAAGGTTTTAATATACAGGTTTGATGAATCATTCCGGAATATAGACTGGACAGGTGTTGAAATTATGTTGGAATTGTTTTCTGGGAGTACAAGTATAATATGGATGCAGTGTATTCCTGGGAAAGCAGAATTGCTTCTAGTTGATGACATAAACAGGGTTAGGGTGGTAGAACTTCATCATCAGCCTTTGATGAAACCTAAGCATATTACTCTCTCTTCAAGTTTTTTAAATGCATGCATTTCGGGGGATGGTTCCTTTCTCTTTGTTTTTCAGACGTCTACAATGTGTTCAGATCACAAAGAGGAATGCATTTCGTCGTCTTCTCAAGAAACTACTCTTGAAAGCAAGGCTGCATCAGAAATTGAGCTAAAAGTTTACATTCTAGGTGATGCCATGTCCTTTTTGAAGAACATTTGCTTGGATATAAATGCTGAGGATGTTGGTAATTTCCAGGTGAAGCTTGTATACTATGGTTGTCAGATTCACCTTGTGCACTCCAATGTTGTTCCTGGTTTTCTTTCTTCTAATATATTGAATTTAGTTTCGGCTACGGAAGTTTTGGAGTTTCAAGAATTAGCAAAACACAAGTCAAGTTCAGAAAGAGATTGTAAGTATTCCATGGACCAGGACTCTCAGAAGACTTGTGCTACATTAGATTACATCTATCACATTTTTGATAAGTATGCTGTTAGTTCTGCACTCTGTAGAGGAAGTATCAGGGATCTTACCTTCCATGTTTTATTAAAGTCAAGAAATACTCTTGGAGAAGATGACACGAAAAGAAAATCTGAAGAATACTTGAAGCTTCTTATTGAGCGGTTAGAGAAAGAAAAAGGAAAGGATTTTTCAAATCTCAGGATTCAGTTTCAAGTTATCTTGTCTGAAAACTGGGACTCAAATGGTGTAGATGTCTTATTCTCTTCTTATAAGAAAAGGCCTCTGGGAAACTGGATCCGTCAACTTATTTGTCTTGTACCAATCCAAATAACTCGGGCTGAAAACAATGGACTACAGCCCTTGCTTGATGGGCTTCAGATACCTCCACACCACACTTATGCAGATAGCATATCACTAGCAAACTTGCTCCGCTTTGGCTTATACGATGCTGTCTTGAGTCAGTGGGATGGCAAAATCATGGTGGTCTCATCCATGGGAAAACAAAGTAGCGGCAAGTCATACTTACTGAACCATCTGTCTGGCTCCCTTCTTGATGTAGCAGGAGGCAGATGCACTGACGGAGTGTGGATGACAATGCGGATGGATTCAAATTGCCTCTATGTACTGATGGACTTCGAGGGATTGGGGAGTTTCGAGAGAACAGAGCAGGAAGATATGTTACTCTCTGTCCTAAATGCTGCCTTGAGTAATCTAACAATATTCAACAAGAAGGTTTGTTTTGCAAATGGTCTTGTTTGGTTGGTTTTGCTGGTTTGATTTTCTCATATTATAGCGGCCTCAGCTATTTCCTTTAAATGTCATAGTCAAAGATTAATTACCATTTGTGATATTTTGTTTTTTAATCAGGATTTTCATCTTGACAAGGAGACAGAAGCTATCTTCCAGCGTTTCCAAAGTGGGGTGAACTTGGTGAAGAATGATGAAAAGCTATTCAAGGGATTATTTTACATTGCTATCAAGGATGTGGATGTCTCTGATGTAGAGGAATTAAAAGATGAATTCCATGTAAAACTTTTACAAATTTGTAAAAGATCCCGTGAAAACTTTCTGACAAAGATGTATGGAGGAATGGTTGAACTTGCTGCAATGCCTCCTTTTACTCGACAAGAGTATCATCAAGAAAGTCTATATGATATTGCTTTGACTATAGAAGAAGAGCTGGGACATAGTTATGAGAGTGGCCGTGCCTTCTTGAGGGATTTGAAGCTTGTTATTGCCCAGATAGCAGCGAAGGATTGGACCCCTGTGGATTTGAAACGTGTTGCTATGAAGATTGATATCCTTCGCAGGAACTTGGTTTCTGCTGTTAAGGCAGGATGCCTTTCTGTGCCAGGTATGAACAAGGTGCTTATGAATTTTGACACTCAGGAAGTGGTAGGTGATGCTCCAATAGAACTTGGGGATCTCTTCATTGATTTACCTGACACTGGTCTTGAGCTTGCAGCTCTAGATGAATCTACATCAAATGATAAAATCTTGTGTCATCTCAGATCAAGACTAGAAAGTGTCTTGGAAAGAAGACAAAAAAATGGTGATCTATGGCACTCTAAATTTCAGGACTTCTTAGGGGCATTGACTGAGAGAAGGCATGATCGTGTTCAAAAGTGGCTTTTCAGCAACACTGCAGAATTTTCTGGCAGTAATGATATACAAAAGTTGCAATTGGAGGCAGTTTTAGCCCTGGCAGAATTGAAACAGGGACTTTCTGTATGTGGTTGTAAATGTTCTGTCTGTTTTTGGCGATGTGTTCTAGAGAAAGGCCATTCCTTTGATCATTCTTGTATGAGTAACCATGTTTGTGTTGAGAAGTGCACATATTGTGCTCTCGAATTAGATCAAGGAAATGATGTGGAGGAATGTCGGAATTTTGCAGGTCATGATGGGAATCATGATTGCAAAAAGAAAAATCATACATGTATGGAGATCTGTTCTTTATTTGACAAATCATCCAATTGTAGCAAATCTTGTTGCTTGAAGGTTGGACATGAAGGCCTTCATAAGTGCAATTCACCACAGCACATGTGCAAGATGAAATGCTCTCTTCCAAGCTGCAAAAATCCTTGTGTGATACAAATTGAGCTTGGGGATCACAAAAGACATGCTTGTCATGAAAGGTATTGTCCCAAAAAATGCATCATGGAGGGGTGTCCTAGAAGCTGTGGTTATAAAGATCACTTCCATGAGTTGAGAAGTGATGAACATCTCTGTGGTAATGAGCATGCTTGTCATAAGAAATGTGAAGCGGATGGCATTTGTGAAATTTTCACTGAACTTGTGCGACAGACACGCTCATTTCAGGGAAGAAGAGGTTCCTTTGAGTATGAACATGTCTCTGAACAAAATGGTCTACGAAAGGATTGTTGCATTTCCATTCCACCTTTTAAAAGATACCATGATGGTGTGCATCTTCACACACTGAATCCAGATGTTGTGCATTATTGCAAGGTTAGATGTCAAGCTTGTGGGTATTTTTGTCAACGACCCATCAATCATTCTGGTTTACATAATACGGTTCATGGGAACATGAGGAGTGTCCATTTTGCATCAGATCGGGAAGAATTTGATATCCAGGGTAGGAAATATACTTGGGGGGAATCTGGTGTGGCAGAGATGTGTAACATGCATTGTAAAGCCCAAGGTCGGGGACACATTCATTTAATTTGCTGTCCTATGAATGATAATTGCACAAGTCGTATCTATGATGGCTCTCGGCATGAGACAAGAAAATATGGCCCTGATGAGGATATGCCTAAAGATGAACTTACCCATGAGACTTATTGGAAGCAAATGCGGTTTGAAGATCCTTGTACTGAAGAAGATCAGAAAGAGTTTGCTCTGTGTAATCATCTTTGCAGGTCAGAAGAGCATAATGAAGTTGATGCTACTTCCTCGAGGTCTTACTGCACAGAGAAATTATGGCATGCTCCAGTGAAAAGAACTGCCTCAATGACATCCTCTGCAGGTCACATAACTGCAGATGGTCATTATTTTGTCTGTGACCATTCCAAGAACATACCACATCATGTGGTTTTTGTTATTGACAAGTCTGGTTCAATGTCTAGTCCTGATATAAAACCAACCATGGCCAAATTTATATCTCGACACAATTGTAGGCTGGGCTGTGTGTATGAGGCTATTGTTCGATTCATTACTACTCGGCGTAGAACTACCAGTGATGATTCTTTATCTGTGGTTCTGTTTGACAACACAGCAATAGTTGCTCTAGAAATGCAAGAGATGAAGGAAGATATAGTGGACTGGCTTCTTCAATATGTTGCAGCAGGTGGAACCAATTATTATTCTGGTCTGAAACTGGCAGAAGAGGTAATTTATCGGGGATCCAATCATCCTAATGTCGTCAAGAAGAAGCCAACAGTTATTTTTTTGAGTGATGGTGGAAACAATGATGGGAGAGATCCTCTTCAGTTTGTGAATAGACTGAAAACGATAGAACCAGGGATGACGTTCCATACAATCATGTTTGGAAGAGATCCTACAGTCCCTATTTTGGAGAAAATGGCACAAATTGGTAATGGCTCTTTCCAACATAGTCTTGATGAAGTGCAGCTAGCACGGAGCTTTGAGAATTTAGCAACTAGTCTGAAGCCTAATGTTGCAGCTTTAATCTGATGATGGTTCTTCTCAATATTCAGGTCAGTTATAAACTTAAGTATGATATTTTTCCATTCTAGGATCTGGTTTCTTTAAGTAATCTGCAGAGCCCTTTGTGAGTTCAATTTTATCCATTGATATGTTGTGGTCTGGTAAAGCAGCTAATATTTCCATTCCAGCTGTCATGGTCTCCACACTCTTGTTAAATTAGTGAATCGAACTCTGTACTTCTCTTAGATGAAGTAGGCAGAATTTTGTTTATTATCCCAGTTGTGTAGACGCTAGACACAATGCAATTTTTTTTAAATAAGGTTGGTAATGGTGGTTTGCAGTTTTTTATTAGATTCAGATGATACATACATGCCATGAGGTATGCAGAAGACAAGAACATGCCATGATGAAAGAGATTTTTGTTGGATTTTGTTTAGAGAGCTATGTCGTACTATATTTTTTGGCCATGAGTTTTGTGACAACCTTGAGATGTGCTGTCATGCTTATTCTCTTTTTTTTTTATCAGATATCTGCAGCTCAGTTCATAATCTCAAAGACAGAGATGTCTCCGTTTTATTGCAGTCTTATTTTGCTGATTCTCATGAATGCTGCTGACCTTTAGATATACAGTTTTGACTTTTAACCACTCAATTTTTATATCGTTCATTATCATGTAATGGCTTGAGAGATGTACTGTAAATAAGGTACTTAAGAAGCACCTTTAGTTCAGGAGTTCATAACTATGATCCTATTTTCAATTGCTTTGATTGGATTTGTCATTTACTCCTTTTATAATCTGTGTTTGTTATTGAGTATTGTGCTACTGAAGTCGGGTATTTAACAAGCACCTTTTGTTCAGGAATTCATAACTATCCTATTTTCAATTGTTTTGGTTGAATTTTTCATTTACTCCTTTATAAGCTGTGTTTGTTACCGTGCATTCTGCTACTGAGAGATTTTGTGCTTTGCTTAACAAGTTTTTGGCTTTTGATTGGTATTATATTAATCTGATTAAAATTCATGATAATGTGCACACTTCCAACACTGTTATGCTGATAGGAGCATAGACATGTAAGGAGGTCAGATTTTATCTGCAATTTAGAAGCACGTAAAGTCAATACCTTTATAAGCCTTGTTATCTGTGTGCAACAAAGCATATTCCATTGGCTTTGCAATGCATTCGATGATTTGTGAAATTGTTGACCATGTTTTACCCCTAAAGAAATAGCAATCGTTTCTTATGTTGTGTCATGCTTTCCTTCTCATAATTCTGTGTACTTTTGTCATTGTTTGATTTATATACTGAATTTATTTGTCTTGTGCATGCAGACTACTCCTAAAGGTATTATTGCAGATGGTATGAAAATATGGATACACAGGTATTTTCCCTCCGAGTTATTTTCAGCTTATTTTTTAGCTAGTGCAAATTTCTAATAATTTCTTTATAGTTTTACACTAATCAACTGTACCAGAATTATTTCACCCATAATGCATTCTCAATTCACTTGTGAAAGAAATAGAAACTGCTAAATCCATTTTTTTTTTCTGCTCGAAATGTTCCCCCGTGTTTGCTTCTCGATATTAAGGATCCAGGGTCGGTCCTTGGTTCATGGAGTTGAAATTTTATGTGGTTGTGGACTGGAAAATGGCACCTATTTCTCTCGTTGCTCGATCTTTGTTGTGTATATACTCGGGCTGCTACTTACTTATACCTTAGCAACCATTAAATGGTTGCTTTCAATAGAAGTTCTTATTGAAAGCTTCTCCATTCTATTGCATGTCTTATTTTGCTCATCTAATTTCAATGATTCTCATAGATGTGATTTCAGTCTTTAGATCTTTCATGCTGAGTAATATCCCATCCAATATTGTATCATCATTGCTCCTGTAACAACTTGAGAAAGTTGACTACTCCTTCGATGGAGTGTTATAGTCACCTCTAGTAGATGTGATCAGTGTGGAGAACTGTTGGTATTTAGGGTCTCGCCATCTTGTATCCCTCGGCATTTAGAGCCTCTTTCATTGTTATTTTTTTTAATTTGTTAGACAGTACAGTATACAATCAGATATTTAAGGCACGTCTATCTCTTTTGCGAAGTTCGTTTCAGCTAGATTTTCCATTTAGTCCTGCTCATGTATGTTTGTTATTTTCTATGCAACTGAGATCGAGTTGATAAGCAATTGAGAAGGATGCATCATTGCATGTTAGTATTAATCTGTTTTCTTTTGATATCCAGTCTTACAAATCCATATGCTCTAAATGTTATTTTGCTGGTAAGTGAATAAATATGTTGATAGAGTCTCGAGTCTTGACATAATGCACACACTAAATGTTATTTTGCTGGTCAGTCCGCATAAGTATGTAAGGATAACAAAATGCATCACTTCAAAAGGATGCATCAATGCATGTTAGCATTTTTCTGTTAAAATATTCAGTGATGTTTAGAATATTTTAAAGGGGTGAAATTGAAGTATCCTTGTAAGCCTCTTTATATTTTGAACAAAACATAATTTGTAGGCTCCACATTCTGTGCTGTATCAGAACTGTAGTCTCTGCAATCATCTTAGGTGAATGCACTGTATCCTTGGTTTTTGTCATTTTAAAAATTGCTAGTCCTCTATTTTCGCCTCTATGAAATAGTACTTGACATTGTGGTTTCATACTTGTTACACTCAAATATTATGTATTTTTGGTTTGATTTTTTTCGCTGTGGATGCTCTAATAAAAATATTACTGCAAGCAGTTCGAAACTATGATACATAGGTAATTTCCTTCCAATTAGTCTTTATATATTTTTAGTATTGCACACTCTTAATCATATCCTTTAATACTATTACACTTAATAATTTCACAAGAAGGATGGTCTCTAATGCACTTCCAACTCATAAAAGGAATAGTGATAATTGACTTAGCATGGGTCACTAATCCACACTTTGCTAGTATTGCCCCATATATCTGCACGTTGCTAGTATTGGTCCCATATGTCAATTTATTTCACTACTCCTTTTAACAAAGTGCAGATTCACAAGTGCGATCACATATTGTCCTGTTGCACTAAGGTCTACTGCTAGGAAGATGATGCACTCATGAGATGATAGTTCGGAGTAAATTTGTCTATGGACTAGTGCAAATTACTTCTTATATCTTTTATTTTTCTTTCTTCTACATTTGTTCAATACTGAATATTGCATATCAAAGACTTGCTGTCCCAAGTTCCAACACTAACCACTGATCACTTGTAACATTATCTGCTGGTACATATTTAGAACACAAATGTAACTTTATTAGCTCTGGAGCTGCAGGATATGTTGCCTGCCACTATGCAGGTAAAGAAATTCCCAGAAGCTAAATGTGCGAGATACATATACACATTACAACTACTACCATTTTCTGTTGGGGGATTGCAGGGGCTTGTGAGTAACTGCATGATATAGTCGATAATGTAATGTGCAAATAATAACATTGCTGTATAGCTTGAGAGATGAACTTGAAGTTGACAGGTTTGGTATATATTTCCTCGGTTACAAGTAAATGATCTTTGTGCCACGATCTGAGTAACCCTTAGGGTCATGCTGTATGTAAATTCTACATGGTTCAAAAAAAATTGATAAAAGATGTAGTATTACCTACATTACCGTTCCTTTTGAAAGCAATCATGGAGATGGCGACTTTTATTTGGCCCAACTTTTCTGAAATTCAACTTTTTTGCATGCCAAGATCAAGCTACTTTTTATCTAGCTAGAAATTTGTTTTTGTGAAGTCTAGAACGGCTTCAAGTTTTTAATGAACAAATGATAAAAATGACAGATGAGTGTAGGTTCTAAGTGTGCATTTTTCTTTTGCAGGAAACGTTCAAAGATTATAGAGGACTTAGTGACATCATTGGGTGACCAATTGTCTTTACAACCCAGTTTTGGTACAGCACAGTATGTTGGACTGATAGATATTCATGTTATGTTCAGGCAGGTGCTCAAAGTTTTGGAAGCTTAAAGTAAATATTGGCCAAGAATACTAAGAGGGCTATATTTAGTGTTGATCAGTTTGGATAACTGTCATAGACAAGACAAAGTTTAATCTTGGATGCTTTCCTTTACTATAATATCTTCTTGATTTTAAAATTACATGCAGTATTGTTTGAAACTGAAAAATCTATCCTCAATTGTGACTGTTTGGATACAATGGATGTATGTACTATGTACTATGGAAGATGATGAAATACAATAAAATTTCAACCATCTGTATTTAACAATCTTTTCTGAATTTTACGATGGAGGTACAATCTTAAGAACTATCATGACCAGAAATTACTTCGAAATGAAATAACCGTTCTTGGCATAACGATTATCTTCTTCTTGCATGGTCCCTGAAATAGAAACTATGTGATTGTTCATTAAAAGAAGCGACTCTGTAATGCTTGTTCCTTCGAATATCTTATCTATCTTCTTCTTGTATGGTCCCTGAAATAGAAACTATGTGATTGCTCATTAAAAGTAGTGATTCTGTAATGCTTGTTCCTTCAAATATCTTATCCTGCTGGTACAAATAAGATATTGGTAATTGTATCTGAAGCACAGACTTCACTTTTAGTGACTTCTATCAGAGTCTAGAGGAAATAATCACATTGTAATTTCGATGTGATCCAGAACCTATTGGGCACTTCAATAATATGAGAGTCTAGCTTATCCCTGAGAAAAATCTTCTTAGCAAACCAAAACAGGAGAATAGACCCTATTTTATTTAACTGTTTGATGAGTTACACTTCCGTGGTAGGTTTGAAGTATGGTCAACATCCACTACACTGCCTCCATGTAGATAGATAGGGGAAAGGTTGGATACCTTGTTTCTCTTAATAGTTGTCATTGACTATTAGGTTTTCAAAATGGTGCATCTTTATCATTAAACAAATTATTTCTGAATTTAAAGATAAAGATTAGAGCATCACCAACATGGTTGGTGAAAAACAAACTAGAAATCTGGTGATTGTTAAAACAAAATGTGAGCCCGCCTCTCTCTTCTCTGTCTCATGATTTGCACCCTACTTGGATTCGGATTCCAGCAATTAACTGTTGGAAGTTTTATAGAAAGCAAAATGACCTTATATTTGTGACAAGATGGGACTAGTCGAGATTCAGTTTTTTGAGGATGTAAAATGGACATTATTCTTATTAAGCGTCATCCCGAGTTACCTACATCAATGAAAAGGTAATTTAGGATGCTTATATTACACACAACACCTCTAGCTGTTTCCATTTTATCATAGATTGGATTTGCATTGCAAAATCAAGATAACCATTCAAATTTATGCGACATGGGGTTAATAAATGGCTGAACTTTAAAGTAAATTGGTAAGAGATTTAAGGATAAAACCATTATTTTCCACGTTTTCAGAGGAACGAACTCTACAATAGATGTTTTCTCAAACGAGGGACTTAAAATAATCTTAAAGTTTGGGTAGTTCTGAATTCAAAGTAAATTCAAAATTTAAAAACCAGGTTTAAACGTATTATATTCAGGTTACAAATCTAGATGCTGCGTTTACAAAAAATAAAGTGGCGATGACAAAAAAGCAATTGGAGTCTTTATGATAGTGATATTGAATATTATTAAAAAAAATGAATTTTTATGTGTCAACGTACGACCTTTGAAATATAAGAAAATAAATATTAGAAACACAGCCTTCAGCTTGGGGAGTAGAACAATCATCACCTTAGGAACACATTGAAAATTAAATTTGTGAAGAATACCTTAAAAGAATAACAAATGAAATACTTAGATGATTGGATTGAGGTTTTCCTTTGTTAGATGATTGGATTATGATTGGATTGAGGTTTTCCATCGAAGGAAAAGGGAAATAGATACTTTGTTACTTGAGTTTCAAATGAATTATTCGTTAGTGTTGTTGGGGATGAAATAAGCAAAAATGAATTATTCGTTAGTGTTGTTGGGGATGAAATAAGCAAAAAGATAGAAGAAACAATGTTTTTTTAAACTTAATTTAGAAGAAAGAACCTATTGTTACAATATATGACCAAGAAACACTTGACAATCCCATTGAAAGTTGAAGAAGACCAATAATTTGAGAAGCACGTTAAGGAAGAATCACTACATGAGGAATACGTCGATGAAGTTGAAAGTTGAAGAAGACCAATAATTTGAGAAGCACGTTAAGGAAGAATCACTACATGAGGAATACGTTGATGAAGAGGAAGATCATCTATCCATTAAGGAAGAAGAGTGAAGGAAAGATGAAGATGAAGTTATGAAGACATGCCTTGATGATGACAACAACCAAGTCTATGTTCTCCCTTCACATAAAGAATCAAATGACTTGCACCTCTTTCCAAACTTTTGATACATCCTTTGATAATTTGGAAAGGGGAGAGTTTGTAGAAGAGTCCTTAGAACAAGAGCAACCTTGTGGATCCATTGATGAAGAAGATTTTAATAAGAATTTGGTGAGTGAAAACACATCCTTTGATAATTTGGAAAGGGAAGAGTTTGTAGAAGAGTCCTTAGAACAAGAGCAACCTTGTGGATCCATTGATGAAGAAGATTTTAATAAGAATTTGGTGAGTAAAAACAACCATTTTTTTTCTTTATCCACATGAAGGTGGTGGTTTAATAAGTCATATCCCTTATCAAAACTTTGAACCATATGATCCATTTTTTCATAATTTCGAAAGGGTGAACTTTGAAGAAGGATTAGTGGACTTTCCCTCGTTCCATGATGAACTTGATGACGTTGGTGCTAGAAATATGTGAAATTGTAGTGAAACCTGCACAAAGAATCTAGCTAGAAACAATGAATTTTTTTTTGCAAAGTTGAGAGAAAAAAAGAAGAATTGGAGAGAAAGATTGAAAGAATTGCATTCCACGCAATGAGAGAATGAAAAATTACAACTAATATACTCTACTTTGTTGAAATGATGTGTCATAGTAGTGATCTAGAGAGATGTGGACACACATTGACATAAACAAGAGTGAATTGTCACCTAGTCCTAGTTAATTGGCCATGCAATTATCAATTAACCGATTCACAAGTGGAGTGGAGAGAATCACATGCATGGACATATGGTGTGCCCTCCCGACCTCATGCATGTCAAGTGCGCCCTCCTGGTGGCGATCCCAAAGTGAGTGCATCCAACTGGTGATGATCCCAAGGTGAGCATGCGATAGTTGGTGATAATATTGAGATTTCAATGTGAGATTTGACTCCACTACTCTAATTGAAGTACAACCGAGTAATGACTGAAGATGATGTGGTGCCCCTCATCAAGAGGAGAATATCTTAGGCTAGAGGTGCTTTCAACATAGACTAATAAACTTAGGAAAATAGATACCAGGTGGGTGTAAAATATCTTCAATACCCCCCCCCTGAACAATGTTAGGAAGTACACAATGAATGGGTCTTGACAAGAAGCCATGTTAGGTACCCATTTTACAATGCATCTAAAAAACATATAACACTGAAAAAGATGTAAGAGGAAAAACCTTATGGGAAACCACCCCTTTAAAATGAAATGTTGAAAAAGAAAGACAATTGCTAGGCAGTTGTGTCTTTCACCTCAAGGAGGTCCCACATAAAGTGGAATTTATGCTCGGTAAAGGTTTTGGTGAAGATATTGGCATTTCGTTTTGAGGAAGGAAAACACTGCAAGTTGATGATCCTGTCATGAATCAACTCTTTGATGTAATGCTTGTGGATATTGATGTGTTTTGTTCTCTTGGAAACCACTCCCACTGTAGACGAGATATTTGGATGGGAGTGAGTGAGATATAGGAGGCTCCCCACTACTTGTCAATACTTAGTGAAATTCACCAATGTTGTATCCCCTCCATCCTTGAGCTTAACCCTTAGAAATATGTGGTTGTTGGTTTACATTCAGTCATGTTGAACCTCACCAAAATATCTATGACATAATTTTCCTGAGACAAAATCGATTTATGAATCACCCTGCTTGATTTCAAGACCAAGGAAGAAGTGTAATGGACCCATGTTGGACATTGCAAACATGTCATGCACGACATTATTGACTGCAACAATAACCAAGTCTGAACTGCCTATGATTAATAGATCATTTACATATAGTACTAAAATCAATAGATTTGGAAGATCTTAGCATATAAACATTAGGATTTGATTTACAATGAATAAAATTTTGAGAAAGTAAGAAAGAATCCATCTTATCATACCACACTCTAGGATCTTGCTTAAGGCCATAGAGTGATTTATTGAGTCAGAAAACTAGAGAGGAATTATGGATATACCCCTGCGGTTGCTCCATGTATATCTCTTCTTCGAGATCATTGTGAAGAAATACATTATTCACGTCCATTTGGGGAGCTCTGTCTAATGTTTCTTTCTAAATAATCACTCCAAGGGATTGACGTAATAGCCTAAGTGTTTCTCGTAGGTTATAGTCAGTGGAAAAAATGGATTAATTAATTATATGATGTCATTGGGGTGAAAAATAAATCTTTTCAAAAAGTGGCATTGAGTAATTAAGTGAAAAAGTGTTTTAAATGACTTTGAATTTATAAAGTCACTTTAATTTATTAAAAGGATAAAAGGGTAAGCAAAGTGGTGAACGATGAAATAAAAGAGGAAAGAGGATGCCCCCTCTCATTCTGCATTGTTATTTTTCTAAAAATGAATTTGAGGAGCTCTTATGGATTTTGGCTTTAGAGACGAAAAACCCTAGAGAAAAAGATTGGTTTCAGTCATGAGACCATCCACCCTATGTGGTTATGGAGAGAATATCACTTAGATATTTTCATTGTGCTTCATGGTGATGGAGTTTATGATTTAACAGTTGTGATTTCTTGTTTGTGGTTGAGTTTTGCTTGTGTGTGGACCAAATCCTCTTGAGGAGGTCGAGCTCTTATTAAGGAAGGGTCGAGTTGAGTTTGGGGTTGCATTTCTTGAATTTGAGGGATGAGTTGCTCACTTGGAGGATGGATCTTCTCTGCTAGATCGAGTTATGGTTGTGGGAAGGCCTATTCCTCTTGGATGGATGAAACATTACCTTGTTGGACCGAGTTTCTTTTGTGTGGTTTGAGTTTGTTGTTGTTGGTGCCAGACGTCTCTTGTGAAGGTCATGTATACTCAGAAAAAGGGCACAATCCTTCCTTAAAGGTCGCAACCCTACCTGAAGAGACCATAATGTACATCTGACAACAGATTGAATGGCTTTGCCATCATCCCCTATGATATCCTCATCAAATCGAGTCACATATTGGCTAGTTGTTGGCACAGGGTAGACCCAGGGTTCAACGCTTCAACAATGCACCAACAAAACCCTAACTATCAGCCCTTTCGGCAACACCTGCGAAGTAGATGAAGTCTCACCTGAGATAGAGGCAGAGGGAGTTGTAGAACTCAAGTGTCTACAAGTTAGCTGGGACATAGATCTGTGATCACAATACTTAACAAAGCACTTAGCAATTAACGTTCATTAGTCTTTGACTCTTATTCACATTGCAGATAAAAACCCTAATTACAGAACAACACAATATTCAACCAGATCTAAGTATATCTAACCATTTAGCACATAGTATCAACAAATATATCATTCATTCATGTTATTAAGCGCTAAGATACTACATCAGATGCATCTAACATACATAAATATTCAACACTAAGCATAAATCACATCAATAACACAGCAGTCACAACATAGGATATACGTGGTTCACCCTCAGCATGGGGCTACGTCCACCAACTCTCCATCTTCTTTATTATCTTCTTTCAATCTTCTTACATGCACAGAGCCACAAAACCAACTCCGCATAGGACAGGAGATTTGCGCGCACTTCGCCCGATCCTCCTCCTTCGAGTTTGGCACAACACATAGCCTTCTTACAATCACTTGCACTTGGCTCTACAAGTTCTCAACACATAGTATGCACGAAGCCTTCCCAATTAATAGCACTTAGCAACCTTTACATATATTGCACAAAGCCAACTTAGATCAGATCATTCTTACAATGCCTAGATACTTATTTATACATTTACAAATGGGGCCTAAGCATGGGTAAACCCATGGGCCGACATCCCATACCCGTTACATAAGCCCTAAACCCAAAACTCCCGCAAAAAAGGGGTGAGATCCCACGATATATGCTTCGCCTGGGCGCTCTGTCTTCAACCTGCTCGTCGAAGTCGCAAAAATGGTCAAACATGACCAAGGTTCTCCAAAACTTGGTCGAGGGCCAACATGCCCCCAACACTCACCTATGACTCATCCTGAGTCACTCTGATATGGGCAACTCTGCTTCGAAGGCCTCGAGATTGGCTTGAATTGCTACTTTGCCACGACCTCCTACTCGATGAACTCCTAAATGACTTTCTCAGTGACAGGTCCCTCCAAGAATTGTTCCACTGTGCTGACAACTTGTTCCAGCTGTGCACCTTGTCCCTCAATTTCCTCAAAAAGTGTGCAGGCTTTGTCCTGAACTGATTGAAGTCTCTGGGTCACTTCCATGACTATACTCTAGATGGCATTGACCTGTTTTTGGACCGTGCACACCTCTCGTGACCTTTTCATCTTCTCAACTACTGACAGTAGCTTCCACTGTGCTTATATTGTCGCTTCTTGTTTCTTTGCTTCCTGGAGCCTTGACTCCAATGTCCTTAGTTCTGGATCCTCTGCAAGACGCTCATAGGTCTGCGCACTTCGATTGGTGAATTGCCTGCATTCTAACGCCAATGCCTTTATTCTTTCTACTGCGCCCCTGACAGTTTCTTCTCTCCGATCCCGCACTTCCTGCGGAGTGCTTGGTACTACTTGCAGTTCTAGCTCTGCTACTTTTTGTTGACGTTGTTGAATGGATTCAATGAGCTTTCCCACTTGGATCTCCATTGTCTCTTCTTTCATTTGTATTAGGCCCAACATAGAGCGAAGTGCTCTAGTAATTGCCTCCTTAACTCCCATCTATTCCGCGAGAAACTGTTCTTTTTCCTTCTGGATATGCGCTCTATCCTCTGCAAACTTCGCTTGGATTTCATCTTTCTCTTGCTGCACAATCTGACGTTTCTCTAGAGATTATTCTTTCGCTTATTTCAAGGCCTTTGTGGCCTGCTCTTTTTCTCCCTAGTCCCGATGAAGGCGAGCCTCTGTCACATATGCTATTTTGCATAGCTGGGCAGGCTCATCTCCTACTTCTATGTCCCCTGATGACAACGACGGCGTAGACACAGCATGGCTCGAATAAAGAGTCTGTTGTACCACTTTCAGCTCCACCTCAATCCTGTCGTACACTGTCTCTTTCTTTGCTTCGTTGCGTTGCAAAATATCATCTGAAGTGTCTGTTACAACTGCGATGATGAGGTCAATATCATCTACTGTAAGTGGGGTTTATTGGCGCGTGACTTCTTTCATGCTGAAGGTTTATTTGGGGAAACCTTTCTTTTCTTGGATGACTCGATCTCTATAAGGGGATCTTTAGGCGATGTCAGTTCTCCTTGTTCCTATTTGTTTTCTTCCCCTTTGTTCTCTTCTTTGTCTACTTCGTCATGTCTCCCCTATGCTCCTGTGGACATGACCTTCTCCGCCATAAGATCGATTAGAATTTCTTCCACGGACTTTTCCACTGCACTGCGTTCCCCCAACATGCACGCTCGTTGTTCGCGGTCAATCCGTCAGCAGGTGAGAAAAATGGAGGCCGTTTTGCATGCCTTGTTGGGTTCACCAAGGCAGAACATCTGTACCAGCAAGGGTTAATAGGAAACAGAAAACAAAAACAACATACAATCTATCTAACAATTAAATAACAATTCGAAAAACAAACAGAAATATCAAACATGAGACAAGGGAGTCCTCAATGGTTTCAAGGCTTGATCTATTAGCGAAACCAGAGTACACGTTGAGGGCAGAGATAAAGGTTCCCTATCCCTCCAATGGAAGGTCCTTCGGGGCTCTCAAGATTGTTCTTTCCTTACAAAACGAGTAGAGCTGAAATGAACATTGAAAGAACTCTGAGTTAGGCCGCTCCTGGATGGCTTGTCAAAAAGACTGAGCTTTGAATCTGGACATCG
>ML777047.1:685476-746735 GCA_009831015.1 Picea engelmannii
AATTGTTTTGTGAGGCTGGGGGTGTAAACCAACCTCGTTTGATTAAAAGTGGGAGTGGATAGTCCCGTCAAGAAAAGATGGGGTGTTTTCAGAATCCCTTTTGAGGAAACCTACTTAAACCGCCACGTTTTGAGAAGAGGCTATGTGAGTGTAAAAGTGACTTTTGTGTGCGAGTGAAAGTGTACCAATTTTAGTTATTTAGATGTCACCTTGCAGCATGTGGACATCACTTGGTCCTTTAAAAGAGTTTGATTACCTAAATCAACTAGATGCCATTGGTACAACCTTGCGGAATTTTAAAAGCCCTAGAGAACTAGCATGTGGACATTGTGGTCCGTTACTATCCTTTAACTCCCTATGTGTGAGTTAATCTAGAAAAAGCATGAAACTATCCTAGATTGAACATGTGGGCATGTGTGGGCCCATTACAAACTTTTAAACTCTCCTAGTTTTCTCATCTAAGAAAGCAAAACATTCAAAACACTATTCTAGCTTTGTTGACATGTGAGCATGTATGGACCCGTTACAAGAATGTGTTTAAAAAATGAAACTAAGAGGGGTCTCGAAAGAGCCGTTGTCCTCTCCTAAAAGTTTTTTGAAATTTTGTTAAAAGGGAGATGAGATCGTTTTCGCAATCTCTTTCTGATTCTCAAGGTCGCCTGGTGGCGCGAGAGAAGAGCATACTCAAGATTGTTACTTACAACTTCTAGTCCCGAATGTGAGTTTAGATGTGATTAGAATTGATGTTCAACTTAGAATATAAATCAAAGCAAGCCATCCACGTGGCAAAAAGAAAAATAAGGGAAAAATGATTTTTATCCACCTAAGTGCCTATGTTTGCTAGATTATCCCCTTTATAAGTTGAGGGGTCTAAGTGGTGCAGTATTTAGAGCATGCATGACATCATACTTGAGAAGGAAACTAAGTTTCCCCACATCCAAGCTTACAATGAAAAATTTAGGTCCAATGCGCGGCTGTGAGCATGGACAGAGGCGCAGCAGCGCATGCGTGCGCTCTATAATAGAGACCAAAGCGCATGCGCGCGTCTGTGTCGTAGAAAACCCGCGCGCTTGTGCTCGTGATTGAAAAAAGAAATTCCGAACAAATTTCCCTCGATTCTCCTGTGAATCGACTGTCCCGTAGGTCGGCGGAAGCCTGCAAGTTAAAAAAAAACAAAAAGGAAAGTGAATTGAACCCGATTGAGAGAGGATTTTATACCTGGACTCCCCAGTGGAGTCGCCAATCTGTTCGCGGTCAATCCGTCAGCAGGTGAGCAAAATGGAGACCGTTCTACATGCCTTGTTAGGTTCACCAAGGCAGAACATCTATAGCAGCAAGGGTTAACAGGAAACAGAAAACAAAAACAGCATACAATCTATCTAACAATTAAATAACAATTTGAAAAACAAACAGAAATATCAAACATGAGACAAGGGAGTCCTCAATGGTTTCAAGGCTTGATCTATTAGCAAAACCAGAGTACACGCTGAGGGCAGAGATAAAGGTTCCCTATCCCTCCAACGGAAGGTCCTTCGGGGCTCTCAAGATTGTGCTTTCCTTACAAAATGAGTAGAGCTGAAATGATTATTGAAAGAACTCTGAGTTAGGCCGCTCTTGGATGGCTTGTCAAAAAGACTGAGCTCTGAATCTGGACAGCATAACTTTGCTGGGAATTCTCTGCTGAAACAGTGGGTCTCCACAACTATTTATAGCAATTTCCAGTCGGTCACGTAACCAGCTTCTGGTGTAAACACAGACCTGTTTAGGGTTCACTTAAGCCATAAATTCGCCGGATTTGCAGAGCCGACCCTGATCCGAGGGTCAAATCATCTCAGGGGCCGGTCCACAGGCGATCGAGAGGCCGACTTAAGCAATTAATGCACCGAATTAGCAGATGCGCGGCTTTTCATGTGGACAGGCGCGCGTCGGGCGCGTGCATGCGCGCACAACACGTTTTTGTCCCGTGCATATGCGCGCGCACTCTACTGCTATAAAGCGCCCTTCAATTTTTTGGTTACTTTGTATAGTTTTTTGACCCTTCTGGAATGCTGTGAACTTAATTCAGTGCCATGAATGACTTCACTGCTGTTTTGATGATATGGAGTTCTTGTCGCCATGTGCAGACGAAATTTCAGTGATAACACTCGTAATCAAATATTTCGGGGAGGCGAACAAACACTCAAGGTAGTTGAACGGGTGGCGAGGTCTCAATAATCACAGCGTGATATTTAGTTCTCTGTGGGCTCAGGTACTCACAATTTGCAAAAGTGTCCCCGGTGAGATGTACGACGGATTAAATAGATAGTGTTCGCAACGCATTCCTCCAATGGCAAGGATGCCTCAATCCATCCGTTATGGCGTGGTCTTAATGGTCCAATGGCAATATTTCCGGCCATAACTGCGTTTCTAGCCGTTCTGGAGCATCATTCTAACGGTCGAGACACCTCTAACTATCATATTTCTTCGTCATGGCGAAGTGCTAGTTTGCGTTGTTGTGTTATTTCGTAGAGGTTCCAGTTTTGCAAGCCTTCTTTCTGCGAAGTCTTTTCTGGAACTTCCTGCAATTTTTCTAACTTTGTTTTATTCTTGTTAATATTTCTAGCCTTCTTTCCTGTGGTCTGTGTCACTGGGTTCCTCTTTCCATTTTTATTCTTATCTGTTCTTAGCATAGTAACTTCGCACTGCTGAGGGTCTTTCAAAGAGTTTGAGGGTAATACTTCTTTTGTTATTGTTTCTGGAGTAGGTGTTATTCTCTCCTGCATAAATAAATTCTTTAAGCCTTCTTGCGTTCTTTCAATTCCGACAGCTAGGTCTATGGTCCTTAGTTTCTTCGACTTGTCCTCCTGTTCTTTTATTAAGTGTGTTATTCTCCTAGCCATGAAATCTCTTAATTCTTGTTTTTTTTGTTCTATAGCTTCCTCTTTTTCTTTCCTTCGGATCTGGTCTTTTTCAATCCATGTCATTCCTAGAAAAAGAGAAAAGGGGGCATTGTTATCAACAAACTTAATACCCTCAAATTCTTCTTCTATTGATGTTTCATGAGAAACCATAGGTATATGGGTAAGTCTTTTACATAGGGCTATCATCTTTCCTTTAAACAATCCTATTCCTCCCAGTGAAGGAACCATAGCAGGCTTTCCCAAAATTTCCCAAGTACTTTCGGTCATGATATTCACCTCTGTTTCCTCATCTAGAACACAGTCTATGTCGAAGTCTCCTATTCTTGTTTCTATGCACTCTTTCTCTTTTAAGATCTATGATAAACTGATGTCTCTGTGATCATTCAATATTTATTTTATCTGCAATAATAAAGTTTCTGATTCTTTCTGATGTTCTAGCATATTCTTAGTCTCATGGTTTTATTGTCTTATATTCATCTTTTCAACTTTAACAATCATTCTAGAGCAATCCAAAACTTCATGGCCAACGGATTTACAACAAAGACAAATAGGGTCTCTACTAAGGCATTCCTTAGCAAGATGTCTTGGTCTTTTGCAACTATAAAAAAGAGTCAATCCTCTCTTTCTCTTAAACAATCACCAACCTTTCATGTACTGCGCATTGGTATCACAGTGATGAACCTGCAAAAAATTCTTTCTAGGATCCTGCATCCACTTGTTAGTCTAAACATTCTTTCTATGCATAGGAATAACATATCTTTCACTATTTCTATCAGATCTATTCATTTCATATCTTCTTTCTTCGAGTTGTGTCCTAGTTTTCAGGCTAGGACAAAATCTATCAAACATACCTAGATCCATTCTCTCGAAACAAAAATTGTCACTTATCTTACCTTTATCAGAACAAAAAGCTTTAATATCTTACCTCTTTTCTTTAGATTTGATTCCCTTCTTAGCACAAAGCTTCGCAAGTCAAGTAGAATATTGCGCACCACAGCAACAAATCTACGTACAAAGATTTCTTTTTTCTTCAGTTCCTAGCAATCGTAGTTTCAGGTCCTGATAACGAAACCATTTTTTGACACAGGGGCAAACCCAAGGTTCAACACTTTAACAACGCACCAACAAAACCCTAACTACCGACCCTTTCGGCAACACCTGCGAAGCAGATGAAGTCTCACCCGAGGTAGAGGCAGGGGGGTTGTAGGACTCAAGTGTCTACAACCTAGCCGGGACACAGATCTGTGATCACAATACTTAACAGAGCACTTAGAAATTAATGTTCATTAGTCTTTGACTTTTATTCACTTTGCAGATAAAAACCATAATTACATAACAACGCAATATTCAACCAGATCTAAGCATATCTAATCATTTAGCACATAGTATCAACAGATCTAACATTCATTCATGTTATTAAGCGCTAAGATACTACATCAGATGCATCTAACATACATAAAGATTCAACACTAAGCATAAATCACATCAATAACACAAAACAATCATAACACAAGATATACGTGGTTCACCCCCAGCATGGGGCTACGTCCACCAACTCTTTGTCTTATTTATTATCTTCTTTCAATTTTATTACGTGCAAAGAGCCAAAAAACCAACTCCGCATAGGAAAGAAGATCTGCATGCACTTCGCCTTATCCTCCTTCCCCTAGTTTGCAATAGCACAAAGCCTTCTTACAATCACTTGCACTTGACTCTACAAGTTCTCAACAGATAGTATGCATGGAGCCTTCCCAACTAATCGCACTTAACAACCTTTATATATCTTGCACAAAGCCAACTTAGATCTGATCATTCTTACAATGCCTAGCTACTTATTTATACATTTACAAATGGGGCCTAAGCATGGGTAAACCCATGGGCAGAAATCCCATACCCGTTACATAATCCCTGAACCCAAAACTCTCACAAAAAGGGGGCGAGATCCTGCGATCTCAACTTTACCTGGGCGCTCTGTCTTCGACCCACCTGTCCAAGTCCCAAAAATGATCAAACACGACCAAGGCTCTCCAAAACTTGGTCGAGGGCCAACACTAGTTCATAGTCTTTGAAAGAGGTTAAGGTTGCATATGTAATCACTACTCAAAAAGACATCTACAGGTCAAAGAACTATATATATATATATATATATATATATATCATATTTATTATGGTTGTTGTAGGTTACTCAT
Organism: Picea engelmannii; assembly: GCA_009831015.1. Lineage (NCBI taxonomy): Eukaryota > Viridiplantae > Streptophyta > Pinopsida > Pinales > Pinaceae > Picea > Picea engelmannii. The sequence goes on from ML777047.1 coordinate 690,566, forward strand.
ACCAATTCAAGCTTCCCTCTAAGCCTCACCTCTTGGTATCCTCTGGTTCTCTACCTTTGGAACCACCTTTGAACAACTCATTTTCTCCTTTGGCTTCTGCAGTTCTCCACTTCCTCTGAGAACACTCCTTTTTCCTCATTTTCCAACCTTCAATTGGATCTTCAAGGTTATTTTCCATTGCTTCTCTATTTCTATAAGAGCTCTCACATGCTCTTCATCCTTCCAAGAACACCACTGGTTCTTTATCTTCTATTATCAATCCCCTTTAGTCTATTTCAAACCTGCAAACAAAACTCAAAGCCAGAGTTATTTAAAAAAATATCAATCATCCTTCAAGATCCTTCCACGATCTTGTCCATCCACTCATATACACTTGAATGGATCGTTCTCCAATCCTATGTCTTCACCAAGCGCACAACTTCCCTATTTCTTCTTCAAATAAGTCCTCTTCAAGAGAATCAACTAGCTCTTCCATCCTCTGCTTCTGTATACATGTCCTCTATCAGATTAAAGCTAAATTTTCATTGTCCAATTGCCTCTGCATCAACCTCTTTGCCTGCTACAATCCTCTCTTGTAGTCCTGTATTCTTCTCTGCTACACAATCTCTGCAACAACTAAAATTATTTATGTCAACACTGCAATAATCTTTATCTTCTACAATATTCTATGCAATAATCTCTATTATAACTATAAAATCTCTGCAATTCTGCACTCCACTGTTGCAATATTCAATTCCCAAAGAGAATTTTAATTGCTTTGTCCTTAAACCTACAATTTATAATTTCTTCTCTAATCCTTAACCAAAGCAATGATAGTGGGGCTCTAAGACCCAAAATGATGACCCTGGTGGTCATCTTTACCTTTATACCCACAGTTATGGTAGCCCCTTTTACCTAGACTGTAATATCCCTAGTTCGAACCCAATTGTAAATGTAAATACAAATGTACTTAAGCCAGTGAGCTATTTGACATCATTTTTGTATGCACCATCCATGGTATAGTGTGTGCATGTATTGCGCAGTAAAATGATGAAGTGTGCACATTCTAGGATACCGCACGCAACATCTTAAGTGAGCGCGATTTTGGGGCCAAGGATCCTTTGTATATATGCGGTGTTTTATAGGTTGGTGAGCCAATTTTGTGATGATTAGGCCGAAGAGCCTATATGTTAAAGGTCAACGCGCCTATTTTTGTATATCTCTCATCATTAATATAAAATACATCACTGCATGTAGACCGACCATGATAAAAGAGTATGGGGGACTAAACTCCACTAGTTAAGGAAAGGGAAGGCTAAAAGTTAAGAAAAATGTGCTAAGCTAGGGAGCTTAAGCCAAAAAGGAATATTATAGAAATATTCCTTAAATCATAAAGTATGGTAAATTATTTTATACAAGTGTCAAGTTGGGGACATGCATACATATAGTTTGGACTTATTTCATTTTGGGATTATTTCGATCATTCAGTCAATTTTCCATGATCATTCACACACTCATGGAGATATCCTCCGTACCTTCTTATCACGATACCTAAACCTGTATCTGTACCCATACCTATTTGTGTAGCTGGTTAGCTTGGGAGTTGGACTGAAGAAGTGGCTTGTCATGCCCGTGGGATATTGAAGAGGTGGGTTGTCAAGCCCATGAGAAATTTCTCTCTGGGTGAGAGAATTGTTGGGAATTGATTTCTTAAAGGTGATAAACTGCAGCTACAAGGCTCTGAGACTTCCTATTCGACCTGTAGCTGAAGCCCAAAAAAGAAGTGGGGCAGTCGAAGGACTGTTGATCATCGAAGGGGCACACTTCCTGGAGTGGAACAAGCATGTGGGGAATGAGGGACTGTAGGCAGTTATTTTGAGTTGGCACCTGTGACAGAGTCTTTCCTGTTGTCTGAGATTCATTAACCTAGTTAGGAATCCCTTTACCTGAGGGGAGTTTAGTCCCATCTCAGGGGTGACCCACTGCTAAGATTGATGAGCAGTGTGGTTTAAGGATGGGAGGTTCATGGAAGGTCTGTACGCAGTTGGAGATATTCTTACCAAGATAAGTCTGAATTGTGTGATAAATTTACATGTTGTATTACTATTTGCATGTTTATTTTTATGGGTTTATCCTATGTGTGGTTATAATTTTCTTTATATTTATGGGTATTGCATGTATATGTTGCATGTGTATGTTTACCGTTATTTCAGTATGAATCCATGCATTTACAAAATGTATTTTTTTGTTTACGTTTTATATATAAAGTTCTGTAAGAGTTATGTGTGTATATGTTTTAATTGCATGTAGTTTGAAAAATTTATGTGGCATAGCTCAGATGGATCTTGGGTATGTTACAATATATCGAGCAGAGAATAAAAACGTTTTCTGAAGTAGCATGTCTCGGCATGGGTGGTCGGGGATATTACAATATGGTATCAGAGCTTCAGTTTTTAACACTGAGCCTCGATGGGCCGAGCAAGTTTGAGTTGAAGTGAAATTTCATAGAGGATTTATTTCGAAGTGGCCAAATTTCGAGTTGTAGAGCGTCCATGGAAAAAATTAACAACAATTTTGTGGAATTGGGAAAAAAAACTCTAATTTATGTTGTTAAATTCATGGGAAAATTGAGAAACTTAGCCATGTGGTGAGATAATCTTGATTTAATATCTGTTCTAGCAAATTCAGACCTGGAATTGGTCGAATTTGAAGTTACAATAAATCCATGATAGTTGGAGGGACATTAGTAATTAAAATTCTCAATTCATGAATTGAGTTTGGGAAAATTCGTTCCAGAGATGTCAACCCGCAGCGATTTTTTTTTGCAGAGGTTGAATTGGTGTTATAGCGGTGAAATTGATCAAATTTCATGGTTGCAAAATGTCTACAGTAAGAATGGAGGAAAATCCCCAATTTTTGTAGCGGAATTCATGAGGAATTAATGCGCACTAAAAATGCATGATGCGCAGTAAAAAGATTGTGATATGTAAAAATTGGGCACTGCGCAAAAAAAATATTGGCGCCCTGGTGCGTGTGTTAAATTTTGGTGCCGCACAGAAAAAATGTTGGTGTGCGGGTGCGCGCACTAAATTTTGGCACCACACGGAAAAATATTGGTGTGCAGGTCCGCGTGCTAAAATTTGGCACCGCACGGAAAAATGTTGGTGTGCGGGTACGCACACTAAATTTTGGCGCCGAGCGGAAAAATGTTGGTGTGCAGGTGCGCGTGCTAAAATTTGGCGCTGTGCGGAAAAATATTGGTGTGCGGGTGCACGCACTAAATTTTGGCGCCCCACGGAAACATGTTAGTGTGCAGGTTCACGTGCTAAATTTAGCATTGCGTGGTGCGGATTGAGTGACGCATGCGTAATACTGGCACGCGGTATGCATACACATAATAAGGTGTGCACAGTGTGCACACACATAATCATGGTGCACGTGGTGTGCACAGTATTGGCAGAGCGCATAGGATTTTGGTTGGTGCACGTGCAATGTGAGTATATGTTGTCGCACGACAATTTAGTTAATGGTATGTGCAGAGTAATGGTGTGTGGTGGGGGTGTGCTAAACTTTAGCATGGTGCAACGCGTAGAATGAAATACATGCGGAATACCAACATGTGATTCAAAAATTGTGTGCAACAGGTAATAGTGCAACAACTAGAACTATGTGTGATGGATATTGGCGCGCGACACAAAAGTAGTGCACATCACTTATTGGGGCGACAGAGAAGTGATGCACGATGGTTATAGGTGCGCGGAGCATGTTTTACCTTGTGGTGTTGTTGTGCATGCTAAATATGTGGGTACAGATTGAAATTTATGCGCGTGAAGTCGTTTGGAGGGTGAACAACAACGAAAAACCAACAAAATTCCGCGACATTTTATACTATTTGAACATCATCTTTTTGCAGCGCGTTTTTGAGGCCCTTAAGAGCGTTTTTAGGTACTCGAAAACCACGAGAACATAATATACCAAGGCACACTTTATTTTTGTATCTCAAATAAAAGATCTCAGAGATAGCTTTCTAATGGTGTAAACCGTTCATCAAATAGAGTTTTTATGAGAAAGTTCAACACAAACAATGGAGGGTAAATTTTGAGACCCAACTAACTTCAAAGAGCCATAACTTTATGCTTCGGAATCAGAATGAGGTGCATGAGTAGTAAATGGAAATCTATTGAACCATAGAAGACAGTCCTAGTGCTAAATTAAATTTTTGGGCATGTTAAAAATGTTTAAAATGGCAAAGAAGGTATCAGTAGCATTCCAGACCAAAAACACGAATTGGCCTAGAACTTCAGTAGGTTAGAACTAATAGTCCAAAACCCAAAATGAGGTGAAACTTGGAAAAACTGTTCAAAATTTGTATATGAAAAAACCCAATTGAGATCCTACTAAAAATCCAATGAAGTAGGTGAAAAAATGTATAATTACAATGCAAAGTTGTGCCAAGTTGAAGGGTGAACAGAAAAATCAATGGACAATTTTCAAATAACCATAACTTTCTGCTCAAGACTCATAATTGAGCATGGGAGTAAGCATTTGAAAGGTATCGGATAGTAGAATATAAATATTCACCCAAAAAATTGATCCGAGCATTCAATTTTCTAGGAAATCAGAAAAAATAATTCTGATATATTATTGAACTAGAATGGTTCATATTTTCATGAAATTGTTGAGTCAGTTAACCTCACAAAGTTTTGTTGGTTGCACATTTTGCAGAGTTAACAAAAAATACATCAGATCAGGATCAACACAGAGTCCAGAGGAATGGAATATGCACAGGGGACTTACATCTAGGAATACGAGATCAAAGGGATGAATGTCCATTTGGGCATTAAAGGAACAAACTCCAATGGACATGGAGAAGGAAGGGATGAAAACATGAATATGGTAGAGACCATAAAAATTTTACAAAAGGATTTCCAAATCCATAAAGATTATAATGAAAGGCTTATGAGAGCCAAGGAGCAACAAGAGGACTTCAACATGAAGCTAATGCAATGCTTGAACATAATAGAAAATAAATTGGATAAGGAGAGTGGCTCCAACAAATCAGGAAGTCACAGGTCTCCTAATCAGAGGAAGAAGAGAACTAAGCCGCCATTATTCAGAAATAATCTTTAGGGACAAACAACTTCCAGAGAACCCAGAACAATTGAGACAGAGGGTCAAATGCCAAGGAAACCACCTATTTAATGTTGGGGTTGTAAAGGAGATCATATGTTTAGGGATTGTCCTCACAGAGGTGAAAAAGTGAGGACTGTTCACAATGTAAAACAAGCTAAAATAGTCGAGAACATGGGAAAAAGTGTATCACAGATCTATGCAGCCCTGGATAACAAGCAAACAGAGTATCGGTCACATATGATTGAAGTGGAAGGCATGATCAACAACCAAACCATTGCTATTTTAATTGATTCTGAATCTATTCATAGTTATATAGATCCTAAGATGGTGGAAAGTTTGCATTTGCTAAGAAGAAAGAATAAAAAATCTTGGTTGGTGCAGTTGGCTACCGGAGCCAAAAGAAAAATTAATGACATGGTTAAGTCATGTCTTATGGACATGAATGGACTGAACACCAGGGAAGATTTGAACATATTTCCTTTAGGTTCCTATGACTGTCTAATTGGGATGGATTGTTTGGAACAACATCATGCTATCATAGACTGTCATAACAAGGTATTTACTTGCTTGGATGAGGAATGGAACCTAAGGAAAGTGCAGGGAATTCTCAGGGTAGTAACCATCATAGAAATTTCAGCATTGCAGCTGAAGAAATGTTACAGAAAAAGGGTGTCAAATATTTGCAGCTCATATGGAAGAGACACCTAAAGATAAGGTGCCAAATTTGGAAGATCATGCAGTCCTAGAAGATTTTAAAGATTTTTTCAAGGAGGTACCGAGACTACCCCCAAAGAGAGATATTGATTTCTCTATAAATTTAATGCCTGGAGTAGCTTCAATGTCAAAGACTCCTTACAGAATGAGTACACCAGAGCTGAAGGAGTTGCAAATGTAGCTTGAAGAACTTCTGAAAAAGGGGTATATACGCCCAAGTGTGTCACCTTGGGGTGCCCCAGTCTTGTTCGTGAAGAAGAAATATGGGACGTTAAGATTGTGCATTGATTTCAGAGAGTTAAATAAAGTGAATGTAAAGAACAAGTATCCTCTGCCAATGATTGATGACCTCTTTGATCAATTGAAGGATACAAAGATATTTTCAAAGATAGATCTCATGTCAGGATACCATCAAGTAAGTATTAAGGAGGAAGATATCAGCAAGACCGCCTTCGGGAAAAGGTATGGTCATTATGAGTTCACAGTAGTGCCATTTGGGTTGTCAAATGCACCAATTGTTTTCATGTGCTTAATGAATGGTGTTTTCCGAGAATATTTAGACAAGATTGTCATTATATTTTTGGATGACATCCTTGTATATTCCAAGTCAGAAGAATAGCATGAACATCATTTAAGGATGGTGTTGCAAGTTTTAAGGGAGCATCATTTGTATGCCAAATTGAACAAGTGCTCATTTTATCAGAAGCAAATTCATTATTTGGGACATATCATTTCAGAGGACAAGATAGCAGTGGATCCTGAGAAGATAGAAGTCATTAGAGAATGGTCAACGCCAAAGAATGTGATAAAGGTCAGATCATTCACGAGCCTTGCAGGCTACTACAAAATATTTATTGAAGGATTCTCAAAGATTGCACACCCAATCACTTCCTTGCAAAAGAAGGGTGTGAAGTTTTAGTGGACATTGGATTGTGAAAAGAGTTTCCAACACTTGAAACAATTATTAACAAGCTCTCCAATACTAAGGATTGCAGACCCAAATGAAGACTGCATTTTATGCACAAACATGTAAAGAAGGACTTGGTGGAGTCCTCAGTCAAAATGGTTTTTTTTATATATTATGAATCAAGGAAGTTGAAGGAGCATGGAAGACACTATGCCACTCATGATTTGGAGTTGGAATCCATAGTGCATGCCTTGAGGAAATGGAGACACTATCTCATGGGGAAAAGGTTTGAGCTGAGGACAAACCATAATGGTCTGAAATATTTATTTTATCAACCAACTCTAAATGCTAGGCAAAGCAGATGGTTAGAATTTCTAAGTGAATATGACTTTGATATAAAGCATATCAAGGGGAAAGAAAACAAAGTGGTTGATGCACTCAGCATAAGAGTGCATGAATTGCATGCTACAACCATTAGCATGTACCAATCAGATTTGAAAGACAAAATTATAGAGACTACCAAATCAGATTTGCAATACAAGGAATTAGTGGGAAAATTACAGCAATGTAATTTACAATAGAAAATTGAAGAATACAAGCTAGATAATGATGAAATTCTCATGTACAGGGGAATAATTTATGTACCAAATTCCCAGGAATTGAAAAATCTGATATTGAGAGAAATGCATAATGTACCTTATGTTGGGTACCCAGGTTATCAGAAAACTATTGCAACTGTCAAGAGCCAATATTATTGGCCATGAATGAAGAAAGAAGTTGATTTTATTGCCAAATGTTTGGAATGTCAAAAGGTAAAAGCTGAGCATAGACACCCAACTGATTTTCTATAGCCATTACCTATTCCTGAGTGGAAATGGGAAGTTATAACAATGCATTTCATCACCAAACTTCCCAGAACAAACAATCAACATGATTCTATCATGGTAGTGGTGGATAAGCTTACTAAAGTTGCCCATTTTATTCCAGTTAATCTCACTCATAAGGAAGCCAACATTGTTGATAAGGGAAAAACTCACAGGGAATTTAAAGTGGGGGATCATGTATTCTTGAAAGTGAAGGCCAACAGAAGTTCTCTGAAGTTGAGAAATTGTTCAAAGTTGGTAGCTCGCTATTGTGGGTCGTTTGAAATCCTAGAAAGGATTGGTCCAGTAGCTTATATGATTGCATTGTTTGCATCTATGTATGTTCATAATGTATTCCATGTATCATTTCTCAAGAAATATATACCTAATGATAATCATCTTATTGATTGGAATTTGATTCAGGTGGAGCAAGAAGGTGCTTTCCAAGTGCATCCGGTACACATTCTGGACTGGAAAATCAAATATCTCCGGAATCGATCCATCGAGCTTGTAAAGGTCCAATAGACCTGGTACGGTCTTAAGGACGCTACTTGGGAGCATAAGGATGCAATGTGGGCAGAATACCCACATCATTTTAAGGATTTTTGAAAATTTTGTTGTATATGTGTACATAATGCACTAAGGATAGTGCATAAATAAGGGGAGGGGATTGTAATATCTCCAATTCGAACTCAATTGTAAATGTAAATACAAATGTACTTAAGTTGGTGAGTTGTTTGACATCATTTTTGTATGCACCATCCATGGTATAGTGTGTGCATGTACTTCACAGTAAAATGATGAAGTATGAACATTTTAGGATACTGTGCACAACATCTTAATTGCACACAATTTTGAGGGCAAGGAGCCTTTGTGTATATGCAATGTTTTATAGGCTGGTGAGTCAGTTTTGTGATGATTAGGCCAAAGATCCTAGATGTTAAAGGCTAGTGAGACTATTTTTGTATATGTCTCATCATTAATATAAAATACATTGTTGCGTGCAGACCGACCATGATAAAAGAGTATGGGGGACTAAACTCCACTAGTTAGGGAAAGGGGGGGATAAACGCTAAGAAAAAGGGGCTAAGATAGGGAGCTTAAGCCAAAAAGGAATATTACATTAATATTCCTTAAATCATAAAGTATGGAAAATTATGTTGTCCTAAGTTCTAAAGATGGGGACAAGTGGGCCAAAGTAGCTCCCAACAGGACAAGTGTCAATTTGGGGACTTGCATACATATAGTTTGGACTTAGTTCATTTTGGGATTCCTTCGATCATTCAGTCAATTTTTCATGCACATTCACACACTCATGGAGCTATCCTCCATACCTTCCTATCTCTGTACCTAAACCTATATATGTACCCATACCTGTTTGTGTAGTTGGTTAGCTTGGGAGATGGACTGAAGAAGCGAGTTGTCAGGCCTGTGGGATATTGAAGAGGTGGGTTGTCAGGCCTATGAGCGATTTATCTCTGGGTGAGAGAATTGTTGGGAATTGATTTCCTGAAGGTGTCAAACTGTAGCTACAGGTCTCTGAAACTTCCTATCCAGCCTATTGCTGAAGCTCGGAAAGGAAGTGGGGTACCTGAAGGATAGTTGAGCAAAGAAGGGGCACACTTCCTAGGGTGGGATAGGAATGTGTGGAATGAGGGACTGTAGGCAATTATTTTGAGTTGGCACATGTGACAAAGTCTTTCCTGTTGTCTGAGATTCATTAGCATGGTTAGGAATCCCTTTACCCGGGTGGAGTTTAGTCCCAACTCGGGGGTGACCCACTGCTGAGAGTGATGAGCAGTGTGGTCTAAGGCTGAGAGGTTTGTGGAAGGTCTGCACACAATTGGTGATATTCTTACCAAGATAAGTGTCAATTGTGTGATAAATTTACAGGCTGCATTACTATTTACATGCTTATTTTTATGGGTTTATCCTATGTGTGGTTATAACTGCCTTTATATTTATGGGTATTGCCTGTATATGCTGCATGTGTATGTTTACTATTATTTCAGTATGAATACGTGCATTTACAATTTTATTTATTTTTGTTTACATTTTATATATAAATTTCTGCAAGAATTCTGTGTGTATATGTTTTAATTGCATGTAGTTCAGAAATTTTATGTGGCATAGCTCAGTTGGATGTTGGGTATGTTACAATATGTTGAGCAGAGAATAATTTTTTTTTTTTGTAGTAGAATGTCTCGGCATGGGTGGTCGGGGATGTTACATAGACTAACCATTAAATCCAATAAAGAGTGTCCAGAGATCTTCCAATAATAAAGTTTTCATATACTTTGTTCAACTATGTAGTTAATAATTCTTGGGTTATTTGCTTTAGAATCTTGATTAATCCATTTTGATTCGATCACATGCAATGGATCGACTCTCTAATTCGATCTCTTACTCCCTGTGTTCTCTGAAGGAAAGGATTTCATTCAAAACATGCCTAAAATCCACTTTAAATCAATTCAAATTATGCCTGTGAGTTAGGTTCTATGTATGACAAAGTGGCCCAAGATATACATTATTATCCCTGCTTAAAAACCAAGGTTCCAATCCTCCAATGATTCCTTGTAGTGAACACAATGTTATTTATTCTCTCTATACAATTTTGATAAAGATTGAAATATTATGCTCCTCTAGGTTCTCTGGTTACCTACCAAGTTAGACTCTTTCATGACCTTATATCCCTGTCTATCTCACTAGAACAAAATTCCAAACCTTTCCACTTACAAGTCTCAAATGCATAATCTATCTACCACAACATTATTTCCTTCATAGGTTTATGTGTATCTTACATGGGTCAACATGATAGTATCACCACAGGGTTAAATTTTGTCTCAATTGGTCTTAAATGGATAAATATTCACTAAGTCTAGTCTCAAATATGAAGATAAATGGTTTACGATGATAATGCGTTCAATTTGAGTCACTACAGGGTGTTGATGGGCCAGAATAATCCGTTCAATCGTATGAGGGAAAATGCCCAATGGCAAGTCCCAATCAGACCTACTCTCATTTGGGGTAGCGTTTCCCGCGATTTTATGGGCCTCGCTGTCGCTTCGAATTAAAAGAATAAAAATGAGAAAGACATTGAACTTCCCCCCAAATATTTCTAACTAATTCTAATTCTAAACTAATTAAAATATAACTAATCTAATCTAAACTAATTCTAACCTATCCTGGGAGAAAAACTAATAGAATGATTACAGAGAAAGATAACCATCAAAACAAAAAATAGTTCATATTTCTAATGGTAAATGAAAACAATAATTATGTAGATGCACAGACAAATAGTTAAAAAATACATCTATAACATCATTTATGTACCCATGAAGAAACATGTGACGACATGAGAAAACAGAACATAGTGCATAAATAATTCATACAACAGAATCCTATCTCCTCAAGTAGAAGATAAATGCATAAATAATAATATTTGCTACATCCATCAAAGCCACAAATTTCCGAAATGCCTCCTTCTCTTTATTACTCATAAGTAAAAATACCATCCTTTGTTACAAAGGGAAAAAGTCACGATACATTCAACTAGCTCCCTTTTATACAACAAGAGAGAGACTCTTTAGTTCACATGACCATTTGTTTTGTTTTCCCCTAATTTTTTCTTTTTTTTACATTTCAAATTTCTCTGGAATTTCAAAAATGTATATGTAGGATTTACAAATGGGAGCTAAAGAGATTATCGAGTGGTTACATTCACCCTATGACATTTTACCAATGATATCTATTTAAATTTATTATTCACTCTCTCTATTGGGTCATTTTCTAAATTTTTTGCATTGTTCTAGGTGTTTTTCGCTCTGATATGTTGAGTGATATATTTTTTTCTTGTTCTCCTCTGTCTCAAATTTCTATTGAGCTATTTTTGGCTCAATTTTGTTGTTGGTATCTCAAGATAAGATTGTTTGAAGTCTGCATGTCCAGTTCTTCATCTGAATTCAGGTTATGTTTATGTTTTGCATTTTTGACCAATTTACACTCTCAATATTCCCCCATTTTATATGCCAACTTGTTATTATCTTATCCATCTTTCATTAGAGCTATCATGGGCTTGATTTCATTACTCGTAGCCCCAGATATGATTGTTTGAAGTTGGTATGGCCATTTTCCCCCCAAATACGTGGTTGTCAATTTTCTATATTTTTTGGTATCTTATATCAATTTTTCGATTTGGATACCCACACCATTGTGCTCCTATGTCCGATAACTTTCCAATGAGGTATGATGGGCCTCATTCCGACATTTGTATCAAAATTTATGGTTGTTTAAAATTTCTCACTCAACAGCCAATGACCAGGGTCGTGGGTTAATATGGACCCTTAATTCTTGAACCTACAAAAGAGAAAACTCACCAGATCAACAATTTTGTTCAATTTTCCATTGGACCTCAAAATGGTAGAGTGTGCATTTATAACTTTGCATCGAGATCTTCCTATCTCTTATTCAATTTCCATCTCGATGTATTAACTCTGAGAGTGAGATCTAGTCATTCAATAGAGCTGGAAAAATCTGCATCATCCATCGGGGGAGCTATTTAGCAGTCTTCTCTAATGTGCAAGTGCAAAGGTATTGAAGAAAATAATCGAAGAATATTCCTTCTTCGATTCGCTTTCTAAAGGCTAAATCCCAAAAAAGTGATGACGTGTAGTCGGAGCTAATTATTCGGCATCCAGAAAATTTGTGAAGTTTCAAGGTATCGACAAGAGGTATCGAGGAATATTCCCTCATATCTCTATTTTTCATGCAAAATATCTGGATTGTCCTTTCAGTGATGATCAATGGTCATGATTAAAATTAATTCGGAGTCTGAAGGAGATCGTTCGGAGTTTTAACTCCGACCATTCAAGTTGTAACCCAAATACTATTGTATGAAAAAGATTTGACCATTCACTTAGGAAAAATATTGATGGATTTGGAGAGTTTTGCTTTGGCAATCTGCTCAAGGTTTAATCTCGTGAAATTTTGTAAAGAAATAATTTTTTGTTCTAGTTTTTGGTCGCATGGGGGGAAAAGGGATTTGGCATCCAATTGAACCTGTGAATTGTCCACTGAATTGTCGACGAACCGTGTTGTGATGCGAAACACTGGGCAAAAAGATTCGATCCAAGACCGTGAAGGGAAATTTGCCAACAAAGATTCATTGATAAACTTTGTTCTATGGGTAATGTATCTGTGAAGCTATAAGAGAATAACTCTTCCAATGAAGAGTGTGAAAGACAGGGACGATGAAGCTCCAACGCCTTTGTTGGAGTATGCGATCGGAAGGCTGGGAAGAAGAGTCGGGAAATTTTTTGACGATGATCAGGAAAGTTGGTGTATGCCACATCAACACCACACGTCGACACCAAGTTGGGCGGAACAAGCGAGAGTGAACCACGTGGAGGTGGAAAAGGTAAGTGAAGACTTAGGAAACTTTGAGATGCCATAACTTTCAATTTGAAACTCGGATTTAAGAATGGTTATAGTCATTGGACATCTCTCGATGGGAAGAATCCAACTATGATATTTGGTTAGAGAAAATAATATAGGAAAATCAGGAGAAAGCCCAATAGACCTTAGGCCTGGGTTTTGGGAGAGAGGGAAGACCAAAAGAAGAATCCGGTAGAGATCAATCCAAAGAGGCTTGGGGATGGGTCTATAGGAAAGGTGGATCCTATGGCCTCAGAATCTCGTGACCTTAGGGAAATAGAAAAATAGGAGGCTCGGTAAGGATCAAATTCAAGGTTCTATAAAATGATCAACATATTCCTCCATAGGCTTCTCAAGGTTGGAGTGGTCATGTGATCAAAGTGGCTTTGCAAACCTACTCCTGCAAAACAAAAGAATGAGATCAACTATGCAATGAAAAGAAGACTATCCAATATGATAAATAATATATTCCCTTCCTTTAACCAACTTATAAGAGGGTGTTATATTTATTGAACAATAGCGTGGTGACTGTAGACGAGTGTCTTAAGACTACATATGCTAATTCAAAACAGAAGAGTAAGATCCATATGCAAGAGCATAAGTATACAGTCATGAAACATAACATGTTAGAAAGAGGATGTATAATTTGAATTAGTCAATGAACAACTAATTAGCCACAACGTCGTTCATGACATGCAATAGAACATTAGACATTGCAGCCACATAAGCATCATGAAGACATTTGAAATCATCAGATCGAAAGGAAAAATCAACACCCATAAAAAAAAATCATCCAATAAGATAAAACCTCCAACTCCCTCAAAGTAGGAAAATACATAACATTAGGCTCAAGCAGTAGAGGACTGAAATTTTAGTAGGGGACCCTTTTCCTTTCACTTGTAAAAGAAAAAGTAAAAAAAGGGGGGGTTTTGTGGCCACAACAAATGGCGACACACTGGAAGAACCAGTTATCTCTATCATTAGAAGTCTAGGGCCTATACTTTAGATCTTAATTTTAAATATAAGTTCAGTAAAGTGTAGACACGCTTCCAATAATCATGGGTACCACAATGATGCCAAAAGTCTAAAATACATAACCCAATTTTTCTAGTACTTGGAATCTAACACACCCTTTTCAAAGAGACAAATAATGAGAAGTTCTTTTACTGGTTGTACACTTCAAATTAGGTTTTGTTTCAACCATGAGTTTTTACTTTTAAAACAAGCAAACCATCTACCTAAGTGTGTTCATCATCTCTCTTTTCTTAGCATTGCTTCACTGCCAGTGAGCGTCCATAGTCCCGACGAAGTTTCCTTGGTACCATACAAGCATATTCCCGCTACCATCAGGCGTCCATAGCCCCGACGTGTTTACTTGTATTTCTCACACTATTAATAGTGCTTTCAACTTCCTTTTTTATTTCAAAAAATTCTCACCCTTTTAGATTTAGATATAGATATGCATATGCACATAGGGCGAAGGAAGCGAGGTGATACAAGAGTTTCTTTGATTTTCTAAGTAGGTGTTATGCATTTAATTTAACCCACAGGTTTCCCCAAAAACTATTATAGTATTGACGATTTTATCAATGTGAAGTGGATGGAGCTCAAAGAAAAGAATGGATAGACACTTTCCTATACTTATGGATTATCATGATATGCACAACAGACACATGTGTTCCACCATAATTATTAGTCCATACCTACAGCTGAGAACTTCATGAATGTTCACTTAGACAAAGCATCCCATGCATCTTATGACTTGTAATAAAAATCTTCACTATGTGACCGGAATTGATCAACCCCTCATCAAAATTCAAAGAGCAATCCTCAAGCAAGGCTAAGAGCCAATTCAATTCAAAGGAAACATCAATTGCCAAATCAAAATATGGAATTAATATGTACAAGCAGAAAAAATGATTGAAATCATGAATCAAATTCATGAAAAAATAAAATAAATAAATAAACTAAGGGATCTAAAACTAAATTGTCAGTGATAAAAAATAAAAAATAAAATTTGGCTAAATTAATAAGAAGAAAACCCAACAACAAGCATTAAATCTATTGTATCAACAAAGAGAGTGTTTTCAGTGAAAACTCAAAAAATAATCCAAGGGAAATAATCATTTAATAAATGGAAACCATTTGATATCAAGCCCGACAGAAAAAACTCCTATAGTTTTCGATTTGAAATGAAAAACAAACTAGACTACAAGAATTCATGATTTAGTATAAAATATTTGCGACACAATTCTCCAATCCAATTTCTTTCATTTAGGGAAACAAAAAAAATATCATGGGAACCTAGCAAAATGGGTTAGTGTATATGCTCAGTCAAAATAAATTTTCAAAATCCAATTTCATATAATATTCCATAAACCCAAATGAGCTCAAGATTTTTTAACATAAACAATTCCTTTGTAATTTTAAAAACGTTGAATTTTCCAATAAAAAAAATTACATTTCATATTTCTCACTCAAGTGCAATTTTCTCTTTGCTATAAAAAATCATCAATAAACACATAGATCCCAATAATTCAATCTAATAAAGCAAAGAGGAAAATCATAGTTATGGAGGTCATTAAAATTACTCCAAACAACGACCAGAGCAGAAACAATATAAGAGTAAATGAATGAGAATATATTTATGATAAGTTATTGAGTTGGTGACAAAAATGTTGCAAAGGAATCTAAGTAGCCAAGTTTAGATCAACACTTCCCTAAGTTTCTTTTAATCAAGGAGAAAACTTCAGAGTTGTTGGTAACACAAGCCATTCTCTCAACCTGCATACAAAAGAGAACATTGCGATCAACTCTTAGACAACTCGGAAATAATTCTTCCTCTAAATGACCGACTTATTGGAATGAAATTAAACTAAGATAAAGTGAAGATAAAAACTAGACTAATTCTAGGAAAAACATGTCAAGCCAAAATAAAATTAAACTAAGTTGGTTGTCATAAAACTATGTGTGAAGTTCAGTGCAATTATCAAGTATTTGTTAGTTGTCCATTAAATCAAATATCATGGCCTTCTCCCTGAGATATGAACATTATTTTCTTTGCCTCAAAATTCCTTTTACCATATGACTTTAGTGTCATGATTGTTGTGATATTTGTATCTTTTGACACAATGTCTTGTTCCTGGAATCATAATAAATCAAATTAAGCAAACAAGACCATAAGACTTCAATCCCATCCATCTTTTGATAATATCAATCCACCAAAAAACATGAGTTATAAAAATGAGAGTGAAAACTTAATGAATTAGTAGTGCTAAGATAGATTCTTTGATCAATCATTCGATTGGGGAATAAAAAGATGGGTTCCCAAGTAATTTTCTGAAAACATATTAGAAAAACATTTAAATTACCATGCCATCCAGAATGTCAAAAATGTGTTTCCAGTCAGCGTGAAAGAATATCTTTTGCTATCGTTTAAGAGAGGAAGCTTGGGTGAAGAAAGGTACAACATAAAATAAAGGCTCGTACTTAAAAATATCTATTGAAAAAAACATAGGACAATGGCATCCAATGCCTAAAAATTAAAACTACAAATGATGACAGAAAATAACTAAAATGAAAATAAGAAATCAGCTAAGCTTATTATACAAAAAGTCTATGCAGAAAATTCATGTTGGATGAAAGTGATCAAAAAAAAGAGTGGATGAGAAAGAAAAGATTTGGATAACTCCAAAAACAAGGAAAAATAATCATCTAAGGAAATAACACAGATTTGGAGTGGCGTCACTTTTAGATGGGAAGAGTTTTAATACTTAGAATTTAGATTCAATGTGTATGGGACATCAAAATCAGAACTTAAAAGGTACATCAGTCAAGCAAACGTTTCCCATTAGAATCATGTAGATGTGAATATAGGACAAATCCGAGTGCTCATTTTCATTACAAGAGGGAATTGATAGTGTCTTAATTTAAAATACTCCACTTACAATATGCCTTAATGTGTTGGAAACAATTTGACATGGTGATCATGCATAAAAATCAGTGATCTTGCAATTTCCCAATACATAGAAAAATTCGAGAATGAAATGAAGTAAATTTTCCCCACATCAAAATTAAATTCAAAATCCATCCAAGGGAAAAATTTATTGGGAAATCCATCTATTTCTTTCCATCTTTGTTGAGAATTCATTTATTGATTAGCCAACAGTAAATAAAGGAAAAGGAAAACAGAGAACTAACTAAAAAAACAAGGAAGCAAAGCTAAACTATGCAAAGAAAAGACACTAATGTATTTCATTATACTCATATCCTACGCTACTAATGGATGAAAAATGAGTTATGTAAAGTCATAATGTCAATGTATCCATCCAAGTAATCTCAATCCTAAAGACATATGTTCAAGACACAGGATTAGTGATAGAGCTTGGAAAAATAATCGACTAAAAATAGGAAAAAATAAAGAATGATAAAATCTATTCACCATATTGAATATGTGACAATGATAATTCATGGGAAATCGTTCCAAGTAATATCTCTCCAACCATGTTTCAATTATATCATAAAAACTTGCACTGCTATCATAGAAATGATAGAAAGAGTTCGATGGAAAGTAGCATGCCAAACGAGAATTGTGCATAGATTTTATAGAAAGTGTGTTCGGTGAGAGAATCTTTGTGATAAAAAAATTGTTTATCCTTGAAGACTAACCAAAAGAATAAGGGCCTGACATAACCATCAAAAAATATTAAAGTGTCTCATTATCTTGGAAGCCTCCCTAGGCTTACACTTCAAGTAACCAACTACTTGAGATAGACTAGTGAGATCATATGATGTGTATGGGTTAGGACCGACCATGGTATGAGAGATATCTTCAACACAATGGTGAGATCTACTAGTATCAAGAATATTAATTAAAGGTCTACTTGAACAAGAAGATTCTCTATTGATAAAAAATGAAGAAGAGAAAGAAGAAGACATCATTTGATACTCATTTTCTACATAATTCTCTTCATCCCATGAAAAAGGCTAATAAGGCTTGGTTATAATTAGTTCATGGGAAGAGGCCTTATCCTTTCTATCTTCCAAATGTGTATCACCACCATCAATTACTTCAACAAGGGTCAATTCCATTGAGTCTATTTGATTTGTATGGTGGGTGGTTTCCTGCAAAATTAATCCATTAAAAAGATCAGGATATAAATAGAAATAAGTGGAAGAATTTAGAGAATGAAAAGATTCTCTAGAGCAAGAGGGATTTTCATAAAGTGACCCCCTGAATGGTAGTTCCTCCTCTTTAAAAACATCATTGGATGATTGTGAATCAATGGGATCCGTATTAGGTGTGGTTTTACAATTAGTATGTCCTTCCTCAAGATGGTTTTCCTCTTCCAAGTTAAAAATAGATTGTTGAGATAAAATAGGTATGTCATGCATGTTTATTTCTTCTCCCAGAGTGAAGAGATCAACGTGTTTGTTTTTCCTTTGCAAAATATGAGAATCTAAGATGTCTCCCAAAACACATTCATGGTTAGAAGAGGGGAGAAAAACACAAGCATGATTAGAACAAGAAGTTTCAATAAATGATCCACTAGCAATAGGAAAACATTATTGATCTATGTCGGTTATACAACAAGAACTTGTAACAACAAGACAATCCAAAACAATAGGAACTAATTTCAAATTATCCATGGGTGAGGAAGAATTGATTTCATGAGTGTCCATATTTTCTTTACTAACAAAGAGATCATCTTTCAAGTTTTTCTCCATAACTCCCTCCTCCATTCCTTGTGATGGAAAATATGAGATAGAATAATGATATCCTGACATAACCATCAGTGTGACCCGAAGTGTCTCATTATCAGCATGAAAACCATCCTCTTGGGCAGCTACAGAAAAATATGAAATTGAAATTACGACACAATAGGTCTCTTTTTCATCACAAGGAAGGTATAGGGGAATGGAGTGGTAGGAGAATACATAGGTTTCCTTCGAAAAATAATTTTCTATCTGATTTATATTCCCCATAGTAAAGAAAGATCCATACATACAATTCCATCCAAAACATGAGCATCTTCAACATTTTCATTTAAATCTAAATCAACATGTAAAGGAACATTAGAACGTGATTTAGATTCTTCACGCACTAATTGGTTTTCTTCATTAGTAAGAGAAACTAAACAAGAAATCAAGTCATTGTTAGAGGGCCTATCATCCAAAGGAAACCTATAGAAAAGATGAGAAAATATGATAATAAAATATGCAAGAGATTCATCTTTTCTTCTTAAGCTCTAAATTTCTACACATAAATTGTTCCCATGTGTGAATAGAAACAACCGACAAGGTCTCACACCAAATCTTGACCCGACTTGCAAAGGTGAGAGTGAATAACCTGCAAATGATATTTTTATCAGTAATATTGTGAGAACCACAAAATTTCCAGAAATTAAAATCATGTTCATATGCAGAGATTTCACCCTCACCATCAAATCTAAGTTGTGACAAGAAATGTAAAATATTTCTAGAAGGTTTGGGAGGTACGGTACCAGAAAAACACCTCCATAAAGGGATATGAGATTGATCCATTAGTAAATTAAAATAAAAAATCAATGCAAATGACTCCACATGCTCATCTTGTCATCTGGCCCTCCTTCTAGCACCATTTTTTTGACGGGCCAAAATGACCTATTCAATCAGATGAGGGAAAATGCCTAATGTAAAGTCCCAATAAGAAATACTCTCATTTGGGGTAGCGTTTCCCGTGAGTTTATGGGCCTCGTTGCCACTCAGAATTAAAAGAATAAAAAGGGGAAAGACAATGAACTCCCACCTAAAGAGTTATAACTAATTCTAATTCTAAAATAACTTAAAGATAACTAAACTAATCTAAACTAATTCTAACCTATCCTGGGAGAAAAACTAATAGAATGAGTACAGATAAAGATAACGATCAGAACCAGAAATAGTTCATATATTCTAATGGTAAATGAAAACAATAATGTTGCAAATGCACAGACAAAATTAGTTGAACAATACATCTATAACATCATTCATGTACCCATGAGGAAACATGTGACAACATGAGCAAACATAACAGAGTGCATAAATAATTCATACAACAAAATCATATCTACTCAAGAAGAAGATAAATGCATAAAGAATAGTCTCTGCTACATCTATCAAAGCCACAAATTTTTGAAATGTCTCATGCTCTTTATTACTCATAAGTAAAAATACCACCCTTTGTTACAAAGGGAAAAAGTCATGATACATTCAACTAGCTCCCTTTTATAGAACACGAGAGAAACTCTTTAGTTCTCATGACCATTTGTTTTGTTTTTCCCTAATTTTCTCTTTTTTACATTTGAAATTTCTCTGAAATTTCAAAAATACTTAGGGATCCATAAATCATTGATGGCCTTTGATCCTCAAATATACAATATATTAAAATAATAAGATATATAAACAAAAGGTTTACAATCTGAAATCACAGCTCTCATGAGTCTCCAATAACAGTAATACTTACAATCATAAAATGCCCACATGCTTACAAATGAACACACACAGGAAAACTGCCTACTCCTACTCTCTCTAGCCTCTCTTATCTCATGAATCCCTTATCCAAGAGATCTCTCCTTACTTAAATGAAAAATAGAATCCAAATTAAATAAGGAGGTTGAATACCATCTCCTCCATTGGATTCTAAGCCTTGGATATAGGTGGCAACAATTAAAGAGACAAAAATCCAACAAACTGCTAATTTTCAGGAATTTGTTGGAAGTCATTAATAAAATGTCTCCACCTCATTGCATGAGGCCTTTGATGGAGCTAAATATTAGGTGCAGGTGTCCCTTGACATCTAACTGATCCTTGAGAATCCATTTGAATCCTCCTTGACAGGTGGCAACCTCCCAACAAGGCGAATATCAAAACCATGACTGCTATAGGAAATTAGGTAGCGCCACTGTAAAATAGTTGGTAACGCCACTTCTATGTCCAATATCTCTCAAACTATAACATATTTTGAAAAAATAAGATAGGTTTTTTTTATTTGGAATGTTATATTGAACAAAAACCTCCTCCAGGTTTCAAAAATACCTTCTTAATTGTTCATAATCCAAGTTTCAAGTTAATGACTCAAAAATGGTAAAATAACTCTGCACAATTCGTTTTCTGCCATAATTTAGGTAGCGAATTTAGGTAGCACCCGCCTATGTGTCTGCGTGAAATTCGATAGCGTAAATCCATGGGTTATTTTGATGCTTGGAACCTTGTGAGAGTGTTTTCAATGCTTGTTCTTGACACTTGGTACCTTAACAAATCTTGTACTAACAATACCCATACCATTTCGTTGCTTTGTCTGATACCTTTCCAATGAGGTATCATGGGCCTAATTCTGACATTTGTAGCAAAATTTATGGTTGTTTAAAATTTCTCACTCAACAGCCATTTACCAAGCTCGTGGGTTAACTTGGACCCTTAATTCTTGAACCTACTGAAGAGAAAACCCACCAGATCAACGATTCTGGTCAATTGTCCATCAAACCTCAAAATGGTAGAGTGTGCATTTAGAACTTTACATCAGGGTCTTCTTATCTTCTGTTCAATTCCCATCTCGACATATTAACTCTGAGAGCAAGATCTAGTCATTCAATAGATCTAGAGAAATCTACATCATCCATCAGGGGAGCTATTTCACAGTCCACTCTAATGCGCCAATGCAAATGTATCGAAGAAAATAATTGAAGAATATTCCTTCTTGGATTCACGTGCTAAAGGTTAAATCCCGAAAAAGTGATGATGTGTAGTCAGAGCTAATTATTCGACATCCAGAAAACTTGTGATGTTTCAAGGTATCGACAAGAGGTATAGAGGAATATTCCCTCACAGCTCCATTTTGCATGTGAAATATCTGGATCGTTCTTTCAGTGACGATCAATGGTCACTATTAAAATTCATTCGGAGTCTGAAGGAGACCATTCAGAGTGTTAACTCCGACCATCCAAGTTGTAACCTGAATATTGTTGTATGAAAAAGATTCAACTGTTCACTCACAGAAAAGATCGACAGATTGGGAGAGTTTTGCTTTGGCAATCTGCTCGAGGTTTAAGCTTGAGAAATTTCATAAAGAAATAATTTGTGGTTCTAGTGTTTGGTCGTGTGGAGGGAAAACGAATTTGGAATCCAATTGAACTTGTGAATTGTCCACTGAATTGTTCGCGAACCGTGTTGTGGTGTGAAAGCCTAGGCACAAAGATTCAATCCAAGACTGTGAAGGAAAATTTACCAACAAAGATTCATTGATGTACTTTGTTCTATGGGTAATGTAGTCATGAAGCTATCAGAGAATAACTCGTCCAATGAAGAGAGTGAAATCTAGGGACAATGAAGCTCCAACATATTTTTCGGAGTATGTGATCGAAAGGGTGGCAAGAAGAGTTGGGAAAAAATATGACGATGATCAGGGAAGGTGGTGTATGCCACATCATCACCACACATAGACACCAAGTTAGACGGAACAAGTGAGAGTGAACCATGTGGAAGCCACGTGGTAGTGAGGTGGAAAAGGTAAGTGAAAACTTAGGAAACTTTGAGATGCCATAACTTTCAATACAAAACTGAAATTTAAGTATGGTTATAGTCGTTGGACAACTCTCAACGGGAAGAATCCAACTATGATATTTGGTTAGATTAAAATAAGGAGAAAACACAATAGGCCTTGGGCCCAGGTTTCGGGAGAGAGGGAAGGCCAAAAGAGGAATCTGGTAGAGATCAATCCAAAGAGTTTTTGGGATGGGTCTGTAGGAAAGGTGAATCCTATGGCCTTAGAAGCTCGAGACCTAAGGGAAATACAAAAAGAGGAGGCTCGATAAGGATCAAATTCAATGCTCTAGAAAAGGATCAACAGATTACCCCACATGCCTCTCAAGGTTGGAGTGGTCATGTGATCAAAGTGGCTCTGCAAACCTACTCCTGCAAAACAAAAGAATGAGATCAACTATGCAATCAAAACAAGACTAGCCAATATAATAAATAATATATTCCCTGCCTTTAACCAACTTATAATAGGGTGTTATATTTTTTGAACAATAGCGTGGTGAATGTAGATGAGTGTCTTAAGACTACATATGCTAATTAAAAACAAAAGAGTAGGATCCATATGCGATAGCATAAGTATGTAGTCATGAAACATAACATGTTAGCAAGAGGATGTAGAATTTGAAATAGTCAATCAACAACTACTTAGCCACAACCTCATTCAGGACATGCAATAGAACATCAAACCTTGCAGCCACATAGTATCATCAAACACTTCAGAATCAATGAATAGTTGAAACAAATGTCAACAAAACATCATAGGTCAATAATCATCATGAAGACATTTGAAATCATTAGATAGAAAGGAAAAATCAGCACCCATAAAAAACAATCATCCAATAAGATAAAACCTCCAACTCCCTCAAAGTAGGAAAAGACATAACATTAGGCTCAAGCGGTAGAGGATTAGGAAATAGGATTGAAATTTTAGTAGGGGACCCTTTTCCTTTCGCTTGTAAAATAAAAATTAAAAAAGGGGGGGTTGTTGCGGCCACAACATAGGGATCAATTCAAATCTATAGACTAATTCCATAGATCCAAACCTCATGAATAACCATTATGAGTTGGATTACAAGGTTGTCAACCTCGTTTCTGACATTAAAAACCCAGTGAAAATACTTAACTAATATACCACGTCTGTATAAAACCATGATTCATTTTTTATTCCCATCAAAATATGTGACCAAGAGCTCAAACCTAGATTTTAATGTTCAATAATAATAGTATATGCACTGCACTTACCTTATCACACGTAATCTTGGCATATAAACATAAGCTGGATATCCAACGAATCTTGTAACTCCTTTCTACATGATCAGGGTTTCACCAATTTCTCTCCTGTGATGTATAATTAGATCATCGATCCCATAAGTGATCGATGATCATTAAAATGAAATTTGATTCTGAACAGAAATTTATATTCTTCCATCAGAGTCCCTTGATTGAACTCTTCCTACTCAACCTTTGGGGTTGTAGGCTGGTCTAAATTATAGAATCACAACATTAAACAGAGATGTCCAAAGATCTATATTATCATGAAATGAACAGGGTTTTCACAGTTCATTTGAACCCTGTAAACATTCTTCTCCTTCCAATACACAAAGACACGCAACCATACAATGACCAGGGTTTTAAACAACAACTTACTCATGTAAAACTTCAAATAGAGTGTTTCCTTCATTCATCATATGCTCATAAACCTGTTCACAATTTACAGAGGCATATGAATGCCTTTTTGGCCTATCTCAACCTATTTGGCCAAGTCCTCTCACTTTGTATGGCCAACTCCCTATGCCTGATTACTTTATCAATGGCCTCTTCTTGGCCTGATCTATCTGTAGTGGCCCCCTCTCCTCAAACAATTTAAGCCTTGCCTATATGCCATTAGGCTACAATTACAACAAAGAGAGATCTAAACTAATTCATTTCATATCCATCTTAGTCTCAACGATTTTTCTAAATCAAACCCATAGAATCCTCAAGGATCTCTTAGACCCACAATTCACTCATGAGGATCCACAAATCACTCAAGATCTCTAAGAGCTCTCTCAAATCCTCCTAATATCCACAACTACCTCTCAATCTCTCGTGTTCTCATATATTCAAGAACAGTTACAAACAATCCTCTCATTAGCATCAATGAAATCCTTATCCCAAGCCTCTCTCAAAACATAAGAAATACAATCAAACTAGGACTTAGGAAATCAACTCCCTTGAAATGAAAGACCCCCCTAGGCCTATCACATGTACATGAATTTGGAAGTAGGATTCTCTTGCATCAAGGGCCAAAATCATAATGTCTTGTTAATGACATGCAACTTGTTAACTTCACATGCAACTTGTTAACTTCACACGCAACTTGTTAACTTCATGTTCAAGGGTTGACATCAATGACAACCAATCTTTCAACAACTAATCTTTGAACAGTAAGTACACAAGTGTGCTTCCATTGAAATATTTTAATTGTGATGGTATTGGTCATTTTTCTTATAAATGTCCTTATTCTAAGAATAAAAGTAGTGATGAAGAAGAATATCCTAAAAAGAAAAAGAAAAATCAAAAGGGAGACAAGAGAAGGAACATAAATAAATTCTTCAAGAAAAGTTTCTACTCGAAGGAAGACAAATCCTCATCAGATGAGGATGATGATAATGGCAGTGATTCAGAAAGAGTACTCTTCATGGTAGTAGATGGCAATGAATAAGATTCTGAAGAAGAAGGTGAAGTCGATCTCAGAGTAGAATTAATCAATGCCTTAAAAGAACAAAGGAAAGAAAAAAAGAAAAATAAGTCACTCAAGGAAGAATTCAAAATGAAATAAGGACCTCGTAATTCCAACTCAGAAGAAATCGAGCAGATAATCACGAAGTTAAAAATATAGGTAGAAAAAGACAGAAGAATTGGATAAATACTCAGAGGTCAGTTAGAAGAAAAGGAGAAGATGATTGAAAGCTTGGAAGCATAAATAATCACTCTAAGAAAAGATCTTTAAAAGAAAGGCATGCAGCATAATAACACCAAAATATTAGATGAT
Source organism: Picea engelmannii (assembly GCA_009831015.1). Taxonomy (NCBI): domain Eukaryota; kingdom Viridiplantae; phylum Streptophyta; class Pinopsida; order Pinales; family Pinaceae; genus Picea; species Picea engelmannii. The sequence continues at coordinate 716,184 of ML777047.1, forward strand.
ATCATTAGCATTCAAATGCCATACTATGACAAGTCTGAGATAGGATACAACTAGATGCAGACTAAGAAAGGTTTGAGCTCCAAGACGACAAAACGGGAAGCATGACAAGATAACTATGCAGAAATCATCATAGGTACTATCAAGAAAGAGGAATACAAGAAAACTCAAGAAGAAAATCACAGAAGAACTATACCTCCCAAAAGATTCAGAATAAAGAGTCAACAATCAACAACATCTCAAGAAGAAGTCTTTAGAAGAGAAACACCATTCAGAAGATCCCCTACATCTAGGTATCAAACTGTTTTTCTTGGTTTATGTTATTCTTGTAAATTTTTTGGACACAAAGCTGCAAAATGTAGAGCATATTCCAAGAACAGAGGTAACTATGAAGGCTATTCGAATAACAATTATCCCAGAAAGTCACATGAAGCATAGAACATAAATCACAACATTTTTTGTTCACTAAGTAATGAAGTAGAGTGATACAAGTGAAACAATTTTGGACACATGGCCAAAGATTGTAGATTGACTATTCCTCCAAGGGAACCAAAGAAAAATATCAACAGTCATAAATAGGAACCACAAAGGATATGGAGAAGGAAGCAAGATCAATTCAACATTGAAGAATGCTCGCTTTCTCTACAAGCGCAACACAAGAAAAGTAGGTGGTATGTTGACAACAATTGTTCGAAGCATATGATAGGTGACAAGGAAATGTTTCTAACCCTGGAGAGGTTACGAGACAGATCAGTTTCGTTTGGCAATGATAACTCGACCAAAATTATAGATAGAGGTACAATCAAGCTTGAGAGAAAACTTTCCAAGATAGAAAAGGTTCTATCGGTCAAAGATATGAAGAACAATATACTAAGTGTAAGTCAAATGTGTGATAAAGGACACAAACTTTTGTTTGACTCGAAAAAATGTGAGATAAGGAGGGATGGTGGCTACAACTATAAGAACCCCAAATAACATATATGTCTTGAATGAAATTGGAAAGGAAATATGTTGTTTAGGAAAGGAAAATGAAAGTTGGCTCTCGCATAGAAGAATGGGTCACATGAACTTTGATAACCTTGTCAAAATCATCATAAAGAAATCAGTGAAAGAAATGTTTGAGATTTCAAAACCAACAATTACTCTATGTGAGAATTATTTACAAGGAAAAAAAACCAAGACCAAGTTCAAATCAAAAGAGTTCTCCACGACAAAACCATTGGAGATTGTACACACTGACCTATGTGGACCTACAAGAACAAAGGGATTAAATGATGAACAATATTTTATGCTACTAGTTGATGACTACACAAGAATGAATGTAGTTTTCTTTCTCATGAAGAAGTAAGTGGCATTCGATCACTTAAATATATACAAAGAGATGGTTGAAACTAAGATGGATTTGAAAATCAAGTGTTTGACATCAGACAATGGAGGAGAGTTTACATCAAAATAATTCATGGATTTATGTGTGTAGCATGGAATAAAGAGACAGTTCTCAATAGCTAGGACACCTCATCAAAATGGAGTTGTCGAAAGGAAGAACAAAATAGTACAGCAAATGGCCATAACCATGTTGAAACATTCCAAGCTGAGTGACATATTTTGGGCATAAGGAGTACATACAACAAATCATATCCTAAATAGAGGAATTCTCATAATTAATAGTGATAAGACTCCCTACGAGTTATGGAAAGGAAGAATGACAAATGTGAATAATTTCATAGTATTTTGAAGCAAATGCTATATCAAAAGAGAAGATGACAAACTTGGAAAATTTGATTCCCGAGTTGAAAAGGGAATACTATTTGGGTATTCAAACAAAAGAAAATCATATAAATGCTTTAGTCCAAGACTCAACAAAATAGTGGAAAGAATCAATGTAACAATTGACGAAACAGGTGAACGAAAGATCGAAGAAAGAAACAAAGATTTAGAAGAGCGGGATGACAAAGAAAGTCTTAAAGAAGAAGAAAAAGAAGAAGTAAAAGAAGAAGCAAAAGAAGAAGGAGAGCATACAGAAGCACAACAAGAGGAATATGAGCAGTAGATACTTCCCAAGACACCTAGCTGACGAGTGCAGAAAAATCATCCACCAAAATAGATTATTGGGAATAAATATGAAGTAGTTGAAACTTGAAGAAGAATACGTTCACTAGAACAAAGACATATAGCACTATTATATGCAGTTCAACTAATAAGTTTTGAAGAATCCAGCAATGATGAATCTCGGGTCAAGGGTATGGATGAAGAATTGGATCAGATAGAGAAGAATGACACACGGGAACTAGTTCCAAGGCCAAAGAACAAGAACGTGATTGGTACAAAATGGGTTTTCAGAAAGAAGTTGAATGAGGATGGATAGGTAACTAGAAACGAATAAATGTTAGTATGAAAAGGATACACTCAGATTGAAGGTATAAGTTTTAAAGAAACCTTTTCTCCAGTTTCCAAGATGGAAGCAATCGTATTGATCTTATCCTATGCATGTTCCAAAAGAATCAAGGTGTATCAGATGGATGTAAAATCATCTTTTCTAAATGGAGAATTAGAAGAAGAATTCTACATCGAACAACCTGAAGGGTTTCTACTATAAGAAAAGGAAGGTTATGTTTGCAGGTTGAAGAAAGAATTGTATGGACTCAAGAAGTCCCCCAGAGCATGGTATTCAAGATTGGACAGGTATCTACAACAACAAGGATTCATGAAGGGAAATGTAGACAACAATATCTACATAAAAGTGGATCGAGACAATATATTTATTATTGAAGTTTATGTAGATGCTATTATCTTCGGAAGCGATGATGACAGGATGAGTCAGAAGTTTGTCAAAGACATGTAGAATGAGTTTGAAATGTCTTTGCTTGGTGAGTTGACCTTATTTTTAGGATTACAGATATGTCATTGTGATAAAGGTATATTCATCTCCCATACCAAGTACATCAAATAAATTCTAAAGAAGTTTGGAATGGAAGATTTCAAACCCGTAAGTACTCCTATGTAGACCAGTTGCAAATTGAGAAAGGATGATGAATCTAAGGATGCATATCAGAGACTCTACATATCAATTATTGGCAGCTTACTCTATGTGACAATTTCAATATCAGATGTGATGCAAGCAATTGGACATGTTGCGATTTCAAGCAGCATCGAAAGAAACACATGTTATGGCAATAAAGAGAATATTCATGTATCTCAAGGAAACATAAGTTTTTGGATTATGGTATCCAAAAGGGAATGATATGTATTTAGTCACCTACACATATGTAGATTCGGTAGGTAGCATTGATGATAGATAAAGTACAAGTGGAGAAACTTTCTACTTAGGTGAGTGTTTGGTATCATGGCTAAACAAGAAACAGTCATCAGTATCTTTTCCCACAGCGGAAGAAAAAATATATTGCAGTGACAGGATGTTGCACTCAAGTTCTCTTGATGAAGCAGACCTTGCAGGATATACAAGTGGAATATGATGAGCCTATTATGATACTCTATGATAATACCAATCCTAATAGTATTTCTAAGAATCCATTAATGCATTCCAAGACGAAGAACATTCCTATCAAGTTTCATTTTCTACAAGAACAGATTACAGAGAAGAACATCAAGTTAGAATACATTGGGACAAAAGAGTAGATTGTAGATATCTTCACCAAACCTCTTCTAAGGGAGTCCTTTGAGTATCTTCGACAGAAAGTTGGAGTAGTTTCTTCCCCATAGTGATCCACACAACATCAGGCATAGTGAGACAGGGGGAAAGAAGCATAATACATGAACAATCCAAGTAAATAATATTTCGAATGATTTTCATATACATCAGATATTTACACGAGGAAGCACCATGAAGAGAAAAATGAGGCTTGCATGCAAGGGGATAATCCCCAAGGAAAATTACCCTTTTCCATTGATGTGAAAAGGGGAGAGAGAGAACAAAGGCATGCAAACAAATAGAATGAACAACTACATGAAGACAGGGGGAGAAATGTTCACAGGAGGAGTGTTGGTCATAGGGGGAGCATGAGTGTTACCATGCCATCATTGTTTCCATCAATTCCAAAGGGGGATATTGTTGAAATATTGGTTGTCATTGATGTCAACCCTTGAAGAAGTCTGGTAGCCCCAAAGGTATGGTTACAAAACCTGAATTTGATTGAAGAAAAAGGTCATGAAGGACCATGTAAATGTAGGTAGCCGACTCATGGATGGATGGTCATTGTCATGTTGTTTTCGGTGATAGGTGGTATGCCACGCGATTCCTCATGGTTGAGGAGTTATGGCCTTGTGAAGTTAGAAGCCCCAAAGAATGGTTAATAAACTTCTAGTTAGTTACATGCCAATTAATGAAATGGTAAAGTGGTTGTAACAAGAAATTCTAGAAGCCCCTAAGATTAAGGAGATAAGTTACCTGGAAAAAGTATAAATACACCTCAACGAGTCTCTCATAAGTACATTCACACATTCATTTTATTGAATATATTCTTGTGAGTAAGTGATCTATTGGAAAGTCTACGATGACGAAATCTAAGGTAGTGACAAGTGAGAAGTGTCGAAGTTTCAAGATTGTAGAGGAGAGGGAGAACTTCTGAGGAAACCCTAGTTTTCCTGATTCCCGAGGGTCAGACTACTAGTGTCTCACAAGGCATCCTCGGGGGTTTTCTAGGGCTTGTCACACAAAGCCCCACTAGAAAATAGGTCTCGGTCCCATGAGGAAAAGAAAAATATGAGGAGGATAGCTAGGTTCAATATGCAACAAGGTTTGAAGGTACAACATGTTTATTATACAGTCTAAGATGGTATTATACATGTTTCATGAGTAAATGTATGTCTTCTATGTATTTGTTTAAGGCTCACTTCATGTATGGTATGGCATATTCTTAAGGCATATCTTGGAGGCCACTTGGGCATAATGCTGCCTATGGTTGAAGTGATATATGCTTGAGACATATTCCTGGTATTTGGTCTATGGATGTTATGGTTCTTTGTTATAGGCACACCTTTGTGATATTGTCTTGAGGCACATTCTTTGGTGCTTCTATATCATTTATGATATTGTATAAATACATGATACATGATTAGCTACTCATCATTGGTGTTATGGTATCTACATTTGGCATATCTTATGGTACATGATTGATGCATGTTATAATACATTTGTTGGTACATAGTTTATGCATGGTATAATATATTTTTTGGTACAACACATGTTGATGATCAATTACAGGTTGATGGTACAATGACAGTGATAGGTTGGATATAGTGACAGGTTGATAGGTTACAAGTTGATGTGAAAATGATAGTTACAATGTCAGAGATAGTGTTAATGTTTGTGGTAGTGACAATTTGGTCTACACTTATATTTCAGGGTGGCAACACGGGGCAAGGAAAGAGGGTTGTAGCATCCTTCTGGTTGGTGATGGAGACCACAGGGAGTTGGAGCTTCCTTTAGTTTGGATCATGATAATGAGGGGGTTGTAGCCTCCTTCTGGTTGGAGCCAAAGAATTCAAGGAGTTGTAGCTTCCTTAAGGTTGGAGCCTGTAAATACGGGGTTGTAGCCTCCTTCTGGTTGCAACTAGAGAATTAGGAAGTCAGTGCTTCCATTGAATGTATTATTTGATATATAAGAAAAACATTTTTTGGTTTTCTCCCATTTGGGTTTTCACATAAATATCGGTGTACTTTGTCTATGTGGTGGTTTATTATGCATTGTTGATTTATGTTGCTATTGATATATTGAATTTTAATAATAAATTGTTGAACACTACCGATAAATCTGAAGAATATATATTGTGGTTAAAAGTGGTAAAAGTGTTCATACAAATTCACCCCCCCCCCTCTTAGTATTCCAACACCAAGCACTACAACCCTCCATTTTCCTTATAATCCATTTGTAAATTTCCTTCAATAAGTGGAGCCCTTGACATTTTTTACTTTGATAATCTCCTCCAACAGTTTCTTTACTTAACTCTCAATCTCATCCTTCAAATTTCACTTCCCTCAATTTACATTTCCCAAAAGGAAAACACTTAAAGAATTCTTTCAAAACAAGTCTTTAAATTTCAACAATGTTAATCAAAACTCCTCTAATGTATGTCGTAGGATTTACCTTCAACTCCTATGATACATCGAAGGATCTCCTCCCAACCCCGTCGATAAGCTTCAATGAGTTCTTACTCTTTCCCTCTAGAAAGCTTTCCCATCGCCCCAAGTTACTTGTAACTCCTCCGATACATCAAAGGAGTTCCTCCCAACTCCACCGATAAGCTTCAATGAGTTCTTACTCTTTCCCTCTGACAAGCTTTCCCATCACCCCAAGTTAGCATAAACTATTATGATCTCATCAAAGGAGTTGTCTCCATCCACTACGATAGAATCCAACACAATTCATGCTAATTTCTTCGATGCACATTGGAGGACTTACCACAAAGTCCTCCGATGTGCATTGGAGGACTTAGTCCCAACTTCACCGATTTTTTAAATGACACCTACCCACATTTAATGCATGAAATCATCCAAAATATTATAAATAGGGATCGTGCTTGGTCCTTTTTCATTTCATTCACCACCAAGACAATGAGAGGAGTTCCAAGTGGAAGACACCCATCCTATATACTACTCATCACCCTCCACATGTCATCTAGAAAACAAGTAAGCCCTCAATCTTTTCTTTTCTATTTTTCTTCCAAGTTAGGGTTAGGGTTACGACTGTTTTATCTACTTCTTTTCTCTCCCCTATAAGCCTTGAATCTCCCCACATAACCATTACGACGACCTTCTCCACCTTTGCCTTTGTTTTAAATCTTATGCTTCTTTCATTGGAAAAGTATCAATGTCTTTACGATCCCCTCCAAGTTAAACATCGCCTTTACCTTATATCGGCCTTGTGATACTGGGAATCACCAACAACCATTTCATGTCCCTGGCCCTAAACTATTCTCTCCAGCTCTTGTGTCCTACCCAAAAAGAACAATGAAGATGTTTGTAAGGTTGTCTCTCCCTCCCCCAAACAAAATATTTCGAATACTTAGGTTAAACCTCACACTTAAGAGTAAATTCATAAAAGGATTACCTCTTCCTTCACTAATTAACAACATGGAAGTTGGTCCCAATTTATTCGATTTTCAAAATCTCATCGGATAATTTCATAACAACCCCTCTGACGTATCGGAGGATTTCATATTAATTCCTTCGATGTGGCAGAGAAGTTCATGTTAACTTCACCGACCCCCTTACCTTAATAAACGAATTCCCCATCAACTTCATCGATGACATATTGGAGGCTTTCAAGTTAACTATGGAAATGTACATCAAAACCTTTAAAGTCAAATTGGCCAATGGATATCTAAGTTGTTCAAACTAGCTCGATCAATTGATATCAAAGCACTTGTTAACAACTCCTTTGATCTACATCGGAGGAGTTGATCTCAACTTTGTCGATTTTATTTAGTAACTTAATACTTAGCTTGATAAAATTCTCAGCAACTCAACCAATAGTTTTCAGAGCCCTTAACACCAACTCCCTCAATATTCATTGAAACACTTGTCATCAACTTCTTCGATTTTCATCGGAAAAGTTAATATTAGTTTTCCTGATTTTGAATTTAAAGCATCCTTTGAAGTCACTTCTGCTATGATTTTCACTAGATTGCACATCATGACTACTATCATTTTATCATGTTCAAATGATGACCTTCCACCCAACATAATCGTGAGTGAATCCTCTAGTACTTGAGTATAATAGATAAGTTTTGATGCCTTTTATGATACAAATCCTATGTTTTCTTGATAGGTTCATGCATGTCTCCTAAGAAAATGGAAATGATTAAAGAACCAAACACCAAAGCCTATTATAGTATCTAAAAAGTTGAAGATGAACCAGAAGTGGTTGGATCTATGTACGATGATAAATATGGAATTCTAGAAAAGAAAGAAGAAACACTCAGATGGGAAATGTATACCAAATGTTCAAAAAGAAAAACTTATCCATCAACACCAAGGATCGGGATGAATTAAAAACATTCAAGAACATAATAAAATCTAGAATATCCAAGGTAATAGGCCACACAAATGTATTCCCTTGTGCAGATTCCATTACCTGGATCCTAAAATATATATATTTGAAAGACAGATACGTATGTAATGCCAGGAAATAACCCATAGCATTGTTTCAACTGGAATACCTAGTGAGATGTTATCATATTGAGAAGGAGATTAAGAAGTTGGACAAAAAACTCATCTATGAGTTTGAATATTCACCCAAAGACCTATTCCCAAAATGGAACAAGGCAGACAAGTACTTCAAGCATAGACCCAAGGGAGGGTACCCCACGAGTGCTTTAAGGAGTCCTTCTGAATATATGGTGGATATGTTGTGCAGGTTATATGGGGAATCAAATGCTTCTTAGTTCCCCTTGTCTTACATGTTGTTAATCTATTACTACGCAGATGAAGTATTGTCATTCAATTGGGATGATATCATGTCAGCCAACCTGACAGTCACCATAATTGTAGTGGTAGAAGCTCAGCCAAGAACTTTTCCAAGTTTCCACATGTCTTCATACCTCTTGGATATCATGTGCATCATCCATTAGTACCCAAACATGGGATGGAAATGGAAACCCTCAAATGAGCCCATTCATGTTTACTGCAAAGTTCTCTTGGAGCAAAAATACAAGAAAGAATATTAGAATATATGTGAACATTTTCTGGCCCCTCTCTATGAATTTATATTCTGCATGACAACCCCATGTATGACCGACAAAGTGATCATTTTCATAAATAGAATTGGAGGTTGGTACCTTATGGAGCATGGTACCTATATCAGAGTGTATGGTGCCACTAAAAACCCCCATCTTCTCCCCTGGTTTGTACCAGATATATTAGTACTCCAGGAGGTATCCCAATAATATATGGAGTAGAAGGAGTCCTCTACCGAGGAAAGAAAGAAATATGGCCACCACTTTCACTCTATGTTGGGCTCTACTCATTATTCAACACCAAGCAAGCACATGATGAAGTAAATATATTTCTCTCATATCCTTTTGGAGAGGAAACACTTAGAATACATGACCCTAAAGGAGTCATGAAATACCATTTCAATAAAATATGCTTTCCTTGGGAGTACACGATAGTTATTTGGGATGAAGAAGAAGTGCATCAAAATGAATGAACCTACAATGATGTTATATTTCGAAGATGAGGTCATCCTATAGGGAGGATTGCGAACAAAGAAAGAGGAAAAGAAGAAGCCCAAAAAAAGGAAGCAGAAAGAGCATCAAGATGATTATCCCCCACCTTTGCCTTTGTACACTCAGTGTCAATAGAAGGAGAAGAAGAAACACTGGTAGATAAGAAAAGAACAATCAAAGAAAAGGTTCACAAGAAAAATAATGATGCTACCAAGAAAAAGAGAAAGCTTGAAGCAGAGAAAGCTAAGGTTTAGGCAGAAGAAAAATAAATAGCACAAAAGGAGATCAAATAGAAAGAGATGGAAGAAAAGGTAGTAGCATAAGTAAGAGAAGCAACATAAAAGGAATACAAAGAGGCAGCTGATAAGATATCTGAAGAATAAAGGTAGAAGAAAGATGTCGAGATAAGAAATGACGACACTTGACCAATGGATATCGATATCCCAGAAGTTTCAACAACAAACACCAGCATAGAGGCACCATTCGGTAGTCGAGGACTGGGGTTTTGGGCTCCATTTCAGCTAAGTGAAGTCCCAAACTTGAGAATCTTCACTTATGATATAAATATTGGGAATATCATGCAAGAACAAATAAATAAAGTTCCAACAACTCAAGGGATGTCAATCTCAGTCCTCACACAAGTTCCCATCACATGGGATGTTAGGGAGAATCCCATATCTACTTCTATAGCTAGCACCACATGCATGAGAGCCAATGAATAAAATATTAGGATGTTTTTCCTACAAAATAAGGATAAAGAGGAAATAATCAAGGAGCTGGAAGAAATACTCCAACAAGTAAAAGTCGATAAAAGCAGTGTGCAGAGTTTCAAAGCCAGTGATGAGAAATTTAGGAAAGAATTGGAAGAGGCCATTATAGATATGTATGCTCACTCACACCTCTTCCAACAAGAAACTACCACAATCATAGAGTAAAATTTTCTAGCACAATCAAAACTCACTCAATTCAACACGAGTTGAGAACACATCAACGATATTGACAAGTGGATTGCAGAGAATCCTGATACAACAACTGAGCTATATCGTCCATCATCCTCAGAGAGGAAGACAAATATGTATTCACTAGACCGTTTCCAACAAGTCAGGAAAAGAGCAGATAAATAGGTCACTAAATAAATGGCTAATCCATGTGGATATTGGTGGCCACCCACCTATTCCAACTGGCTCCTCTGGACAGTTTTTAGTTCAACACGTTTCTCTCAAATAATGACATTTCTTTGTAATTATGGGTTCTACACTTCCAAGGCTATCCTGAAGCCCTACATAGCATCTAGGTGGATATTGGTGGTCGCCCACCTATTCTAACTGGCTTATTGTGGAAGTTTTTGTGTCAATACACCTTTGTATACTTTCAGGGCCATTTTGGGGCCCTAAACAACCTTTTTTGGCTTTTCGTAATCAAACTAGAAAGAAAGTCAGAGTTTAACAACATAATGTGTAGTTCTCGAAAATACCTTTCAAAAGGGCTATCATGTGCCTAAAACAGAGGGCGTATGCAAAAGTTATGACCCCGGGAAGTTGAGGTACCAACTTACCCATTTGAGCCCACATAACTTTTGGCGTTTCATCTCCTAGGGTTAGGTTTTTGTATGTCTAGGGTTTTGGCATTCACGAATAATGTTAAAAAGGCATTTGGAGCCTCATTGTAATCATTCTACTCAGATGGATGCACATAGAAGCCACATCTCTTCTTAGAGATAACTACCACCATTCGAGCAAGTTGTTTTCAGTTTTGCAGTTTTACAATTTCAGCCTATTTTCTTTATTCAATAGAATTTATTGTTCACTAGATATTTGTTGTTGTTCTCCGTATCTTTGTGCTATTGTATTCATTCTGTTATTTATTTTGTTTCTCTCATTAATCTGGATCAGTGGTATCAGAGTGGTCTGCTTTTCATTTGTTTTTCTTCATTCATGTCCCCGACAAGATCTGGGTAAAAGAAGTTGGGACTCGAACCAGTCGAGACTTTGCAAGATTAGTCGTGTCGAGCCCGACAACAACTCATGGGGGAAAAGAATAAACATGGTGGAGAAGGAGATCATTTTAAAATGTTGCTTGATGAATCCCTTGCACGACAAAGGAACGAAATGATGGACAACTTTACACAAATCCTTTGGCATCTACCCACATGAGACGCATCTTCATCAAGCGGCCATGCAACCCCCTTCAAGGTACAAATAAATTTTGATATTCCATTATTTTAAGGAATGATAGATGCGGATGCTATAGATAAATGGTTGAATATGCTCGAAGGGTATTTTTCTATCCACAATTTTTCCAATATGGAAAAGATTACTTTTTTCACTCCTCAAGGTCGTCCCCCATGTTAAGGATTGGCGGGATACTTAATTTGAACAAAGGGACACAAAGGAATATACAATATTTGCAGTCTCCCCCACATGGGATTCCTTCATGGATTCCATTAAAGAAAAATACTACCCTGTTGGAAGCTACGAGGAACAATACACAAGATGGACCACGCTATGTCAGGAAAGGGACTAGACAGTACCAAATTTCACCAATATTTTTCATACCTTGTGCACCAAATTGGGTATCAAAGACTCTGAATGACATATGGTGCTCAAATACCATGGTTTTCTGCATAGACACATTCAAACAGAAATGGATTTTCTGGACATCGCATCATTAGGTGCAACCTATAGATATGATGTCAGGATCAAGCAAAAATTTAAGTAGAAGAGGTGAGGGTTTGGATCTGCACACTCCTCACAACCAAAGAAGGGAAAAGGTGGCCCCAACCCACAAAACAGGGTAAAAAAAAACATGGCCACTCTCAGGACAACCAGTCCAATATGCAACCCAAGAAGGGTAATGATAAGTCAAAGAAGGACACGGGAAAATGGTGTGAATACCATAAAATCCCTTGGCACAACACCAAATAATGTTGCTCCAATAAGTCACTGGTGGTCGAGCTGAAATCTTTCGAGGCAGAGGAATATTTTGACTCCAAATCAAATCCAAAAGGAGGGAAGCAAATTATCGATGTCAAACCCAGTGCCACTTTCGCTACCACCAAATTATAGCCAAACGAACCAGAAGAACTAGATGAAGGGTAACACCTCTTTCACTCACAGATGTAGATAAAGGGGGATCAACTTCATTTCATTATCAATAGTGACAGTCAGAAGAACCTAATCTCAGCAGAGGTTTTCAAGTGGTTGGACCTGTCGACGACACTGCACCCGCAACCCTACACCATCAGTTGGCTTTGCCAAGGAAGAGATCTCCTCATCAACCAACAATATCGTTTGCCCTATGACATCAAGACCTTCAAAGATGAGGTACTGTGTGATATTTCTCCCCTTGAATTTTGTGATGTTATTTTAGGCTATCCATATTTGTGGAAGGGAGATTTTGTGTATGAGTCTAGACCCCGCAGTGTTATTATTACTTTGGGTAGACAATTGTACAGGATACCAGAGGTAGTTCTTCCTACCGTTATTTCTTTAATCTCTGCTAAGCAATGTAGTAAGGTCATTTCACAGACCAGGAAGTTCATGTTCTTTGTTATCTATGCTCATAGTAAGAAGAAGGTCATTTCCACATCTGTGACCTCTACACAGAGCCTCTCTTTGCAGCAGAGGCAAGTGGACGGGATCGTGGAAGATTACATATACATATTCTCCTCACCCATCGGGGTACTGATGCACTTCCAAGTCAAGCATCCAATTGATCTCACCCTCGGTGCACCTCTTCCTAATGGACTAGTCTATCATCGCTCGCTGATGGAAAATGATGAAATCAAGCATCATATCCAAGAGTTTCTTCAAAAGGGGCACATCAGACCCAAATCCTCCCCTTGTGAAAGCCCGATTGTACTGGTGCAGAAGAAAGATGGGACCTGGCGGCTATGTAATGATTATAGAGATTTAAAAAAAATCACAGTCAGGAACCGATACCCAATTCCCTGAATTGATGGCCTTCTTGACCAACTCAATGGGAAAAAGTTCTTCAACAACATTGACCTAAAGTCTGGCTACCACCAGGTTCTCATCGAACCGACTAATGTATGGAAGACAACTTTCAAATCTTAAAAAGGTTTCTTTGAATGGTTGGTCATGCCCTTTGTCTTAACAAATGCACCAACAACTTTCATGAGGTTGATGGATGATGTATTGAGACCCTTCACCAACTATTTTGTGGTGGTATATCTGGATGACATCCTCATATTCAGTAGAACCTGGGAGGAGCACATGCAACATATTCAATAGGTTTTGAGCACTCTGCGGCAACACAAGCTATATACCAACTTGGAAAAATGCTTTGTTGGCATGAACAAGGTCCAATACTTAGGCTACATTGTTGATGAGCATGGGGTACATGTGGATCCAACTAAGATCCAATTCATCTATGACTGGCCAACCTCGACCACACTAACCGAGATTTGGATCTTCTTGGGACTTGCCAAATTCTACCGATGATTCATTTTGGGATTCTCCCACATTGCATGGGCCCTTAGCCAAGTGACCAAGGGCGGTGGAAAGAAAAATTTTGCATGGGGGAAGGCACAACAATGAGCATTTGATGATCTGAAGCATCACTTTTTCTCAAATCGAGTACTCTCCTTACCCAATCTAAAACCACCATTCGAAATTTATATTGATACATCTAACTATGTTGTAGGTGTATTTATCACTCAGCATGGTCATCCAGTAGCATACCATAGTGAGACACTCTCAGATACCATTCAGAAATACCCCACTTATGACAAGGAAATGTAATCCGTTGTGCAATCCTATCGTTAATGGAAACATTACATTCTAGGAAAGGAGACAATCTTTCACACTGATCACAAGCCTCTACAGTTCATACAGACACATGGGAAGTTCCAGAATGACAACCATCAAAATTGGTCCACATACCTACAAAATTTCCATATCAACATCAAGTATAAGACAGGGAGCACAAATCGTGTCATTGACTGCCTCAGTCAACCTCCCGTTGTTGCACTTACCAGCGTGCTCCATTCCTATGGGCATGAGGCATCTAAGTGGCCCCAACTTTATCAGTGAGATATTGACTTCACCACCACCTATCAACTCTTGGGTACAAGAGCGAATGTCACTGATTTCCAAATTGAAGATGGACTATTATGCCATATGGGCCACCTTTGTTTTCCCACAAGCGAGCGTGCAAATATAATTTGGGAGGCTCACTATAGTCGGATGGCAAGACATTTTAGCATGGAGAAAATTGATGTTGTTCTACAAAAACATTTTTATTAGCCAAAACTTCAACAGGACGTCAGCAAGTATATCAGATCTTGCACTTCCTATGCCATTGCCAAGACAACCATCAAGAATCAAGGCTTATACACCCTTCTTCCTAATCCCAAGAGGCCTTGGGAATCCATCTGGATGGACTAAATGTCTGGCCTTCCATCCACCAAGCAAGGCAATGATTGCTTATTTGTGGTGGTTGATCGGTTTTCGAAGATGGCCATTCTCACAGCCTGCAAGAAGAGCATCACAGTGGCAGATACTGCCAAGATCTTCTTCAAATGAGTATGGGTCCATTTTTGGATACCACAGAACATCATCTCAGATTGGGACATCAGGTTCCTAAATACATTTTGGTCGAGTATCTGGTCACTATTGGACACCAATCTCACTAAATCCACTGCCTTCCACCCTCAAATCGATGGCCAAACAGAAGTCGTCAATGAGATGATTGTGCACATCCTGTGCATGTATAACTCTAAGCATCCACCTACATGGGATGAGAGTCTTCCCTATATTCAACATAGCTACAACAAGGATCTCCATAGATCCATTGGCCATAGCCCATTTCAGGTGGGGCTAGAATTCCAACCTTTGGGTCCCATTGATGTTGCACTACCTCTTGCAACCACAAAGGAAGAATCTTCCAATGTTTAGTCTAAGGATGACAAAGCACAAGTTCCAGGTGGGAGACAAGGTCTGGCTACATTTATAGAACGAGCACCATACATGTCCCCATCGGAATATTTGTCCACTTCGCTATGGGCCTTAAACTATCACCAAGGTTTTGGGTGAAAATGATTTAAGCTCAATACTCCCCCCTTCCTTGGCTTGCACCTAGTGTTCAATGTGGAACTCCTCCGACCATATTTTCCACCATTATTGGACACCTCAAATATCGCAAAACAATTAACACCAACATAGCTCAACCCTGACTACATGGAACAAGAATACACTAATCAGATAGTGGACACACAGTTCAAGGGCACTCGCCAGCACAGGATCCAACTTTATCGGGTTGTCAAAGCAGGGCAGCTCTTGCACCAAGGAAAATGGCTCACCCAGGGCCAAATTCAATAGAAATTTCCTCATCTAATGGGGGAAATCAACACAATGGAGACCATTGCTTCCTAGGGGGGAGGACTGATCCAGGTGGATATTGGTGGCCACCCACCTATTCCAACTGGCCCCTCTTGACAGTTTTTAGTTCAGCACGTTTCTCTGTAATGATGAAATTTCTTTGTAATTGTGGGTTCTGCACTTTCAGGGCTATCCTAAAGTTCTACATAGCATCCAGGTGGATATTGGTGGCCTCCCACCTATTCCAACTAGCTTATTGTGGAAGTTTTCATGCCAATACATATTTTTGTGTTTTTTTGGCTTGCCACAATTAAATTGTAAACAGAATCAGAGTTTGATGGAATAATTTGTAGTTCTCAAAAATACCTTTCCAATGCACTATCACGCGCCTAAAATGGAGATCGTATGAAAAATTTACAATCTCGATAAGTTGAGGTACCAACTTACCCATCGGGGCCCACATAAATTTTGGTGTTTCATATCCTAGGGTTAGATTTTTTGGATGTCTAGGGATTTTTCATTCATGAGTAATGTTAAAAAGGCCTCTGGAGCCTCATTGTAATCATTATGCTCAGAAGGATGCACGTAGGAGCCACATCTCTTCTCAGAGATAGCTACCACCATTCAAGTAAGTTGTTTTTAGTTCTACAGTTTTACAGTTTCAACCTATTTTCTTTATTCAATAGAAGTTATTGTTCATTGGATATATGTTGTTGTTCTCGGTATCTCTATGTTATTGTATTCATTCTGTTATATATTTTGTTCCGCTCATTAATATAGATTAATGGAAGTATGCTCAAATTTACACAAGGCCGCACATGAGTTTATAAAAGGTTGTCGACTACATCAATTAGATGAGCTTGTTAAAAATATGGCTATGGAAGAACTGGTAGGCAATGTACAAGAAAGCACAAATCATAGAAGATCAATCATTTAAACAACCACTACATTTACTATATATTTGATAGAGAATCATCTCCTACAACCTACCAATTTGCATACCATGATACAAGCATTCATGGCAACACTGTTAAAAGATATGATCACCCTCGAAGATATCATAGCCATGTATAATGCAACACTGTAAAAACTAGCTTACCGTAGGATCAAATCTCTGTATGATTAGCTAGAAGTGTGCACAACATACCTTAGGGGAAAGGTTCTTGAATAAATACAAAATAGCAATAAAAATTTGCTATTACATATCTCTTATTTTGTCTTTTTCTCAACCAACTTCAATTTTGTCTTTATTGAACACTTGACACTAGGAAAAAGGAAACTGAAAAGTTTTGTAACATCGTATTTAAGAAGAATACAAAGAGTCACTCATGAGTTATAAATTATTATATAAAAAGGGGAATATCCCCATTTTGTAGAGGGATCTTCAAGCACTGTATAACTCAAGAACTAATTCAGGGACTTACACTCTATGGATGAATATTGAGAAGCCCTCAGGGCCAATTTTTTTTGTAAGAAAGAAGAATTTATGTGGGTGGCTATCCTTGTTGTGATCTATTTCAAGTGAGATGCATGTTGTTCACATGGACTATAAGAATGTTTGTTTTACTATACACTAATCTTATGCACTCTCTGTTATTCTTTAGTTTTGATTATTCTTTCGTATATCTTTACGTCTTGAGAATTGTTGAGTTGTTAATGTATGCAGAAATATAATTTAGATTGTTCTGGTTATATGTATGTATGCACATGTTTCTGACCTTGAACCTTCATTTCAACTACCTGTGTGAGGGTTTGTGCAGAGTTTCGTTTCATTTACAACTCATCCTGTTACTTTAGTCTGCTCCTAGCTAAGATAGGGTAGGATAGGTTAGTAATAGATTAGTTTTTTTTAGTACATAGTATTCATCTACATATTTGCATTGCATACCCATTCATCATCCATCTTCATTGGTAGACTGGACCACAACCGATAAAACCAAAAAAATAGTAATGGAAGCCAATCCAAATTCCAGATGGGTCTCCTAAACCAAACGGTGCATAGTCTAGTTGGGACCGTGTACCGGGGAGTACCCCTTACTATTGTCGGTGAATTTTTCCCCATCAACAAATATTTTTGTGCAACCCAAAGGAAATGCATGAGGAATTCCATAGAGTGAGCATTGGACCAGTTTTTGTTAGCAGCACGCCAAGTATAAATACTACCAAGTGTGCGTCAATTTGAGTTTTTTCAGTTGCACTGGAAACTAAGAAGATGCCCTCCAAAATCAAGAAAAGAATCACCAGGAAATCTCCCAGAATGATTATTTTATGTAGCATATGACTATGTGGGTTAACCAGAAGACGATCTGGCCAGGCAGTTAATATTTCATCTAATGCAGAGAGTCTATGTGGAGCATTGGTAGGCACCAGAAGCATGTGAGGCAGATGGATCAGAAAAGCAAATGGAGTAAAGCAAAAAGAGACAGTGCTCCCCAACAACGAAAGATATAAAAAGGAGATCTAAGCTTAGAACAAGAGTCAGCTAGTTAGTGAGTTATCTTGTGAGATAATAAGTCAGAGAATTTTGAGTTAGCTTATCTATTAGTGTTGATCTCACTCTAAGCCTGTTGTAATCTTGTGATGTTTTGAATATATTCTTGTCTCTTTGTTCTGTCTAAATCCTAAATCAATACGTGTGGAGCATTATGTTGTCATCCCATTGTTTTATATAGTAATGATATGAAGTTTATGGTTGTCTTAAGTAGTTGTTCAGTGCATTGTATATTTCTATGTGATGGAATACTCCCAATAATAAAGATATGGCAGTTTTGATCTATTCTTTGTTTGTTATGAATTAGTTGAATAGGTGTGTATATTGTTTTAATTATCAATCTTAAATAGATTATCAGACCTAGGTTGCATGGATGCCAATAGAAATAGGGTTTAATATGCTTAATCCTTTATCCCTGACACGAGACCTTATGGTCTCTATGATCCTCTCTGCATATAGGGTGAGATCTTCCTCAACCTTGGTCAAGGATTGATATGATGGTGCTTACGGATTTTTGTTGGACATGCTCTAGATGAACCCTGGGTCTAAAACCCCCCAGTGTTAATAAGGTCAATATGCATGTAAGTGTGGACTAAAAGCAACGACACAACACCCAACAACATGATCCCAATTCCTTCAAATCTATTGAATATAGGATATACTATGTTCCATGGTTGAATAAACCCTCCAAGTTGATAGTCATCATGATGTATCACCTTTATGCTGAGAAGGATGCTTCTAAGTTTAAGTTGAGTTGGGTTCTCATGATTCACCAAGTTCTTAAAGTGGAATTATTTAATTGGTCTCACATCTTCTCTGCTAACATCAAGCAAGAGGTTCAAAAATATCAAGAAGCGCCTTCAAGGTATTTCCCATGATTTTTTTTATGTCTGGTTATTTAATTGATGGCGTCTGTGCGGTCACACATTTTCCTCTGCTAGCCTAGAATTAGTTTCCTTCTGAAGAGAAAATCCACATATACTTTTCTAAAATGTGGGAAGTTAATTGTAAAAATTTCTTCTATGATATATGCAATTATTTCATGGTTCCTCTACACCTTATTTTGAAAATCAACCAGCCCCCAGATTCACTCAGGAGGCCATGGACAATATTAAGAAAATTGGTGATTGGTTCATTGATGATGAATTCTCATACATAATAATATATGGGTGTGAAGGTGCTCCCCATCTTCTACCCAAATATGTTCCAGATAGATTGGCTCTTAGGGAGATTGCATACCAAATTGCCAGTGTTGGCATTGCTACCTTTTTGTCAAGAAGTTAAAAAAAACAATGACCTTACTTCCCAATTTCACTAGGTATTTTTAATCTATTAAATACAAAACATACTCAAAAGGAATTGTACCAAATGGAAGGAATTTGGCTAGCCCAGGGGAATTTCAAGAAACATGACCCAACATAAATTGTTAAAAAACATTGCAGTATGGTAAAAAATGTCAAGGCATACACCCGTGAAGATGACCCATTTGACATTGTTTTCCAAAGAGCTACAAGTTTTCAGGAAGTGTCTCAGAGAATTTATGCAATAATAGATAGCTCCAAAATACAAGAATTCCTTGGTTGGCAGTTTAAGGGGAAGAAGGCCTTCTTAAAGGAGAAGAATGAGAAATAGGGTATTGTAGGAATAGATGTTGATGAAAAGGAGGATGAAAAATTAAAATATGAAACAAAACATGAACACAATGTCCCTACATATGACACACATGTGAACAAGTAGGATCAACAAAGTATTGCAGCAGGAGGAGAGAAACAAAACTAAGCATCAACACATACTCATGAAAGAACCACTGAGGTAAATGTATGGATTAGTACCAACACATGTGCTGAAAATGTTCACTCAACTATTGTTCCTATTGTTTTCACCATTGATACTAATCCTATAACTTCCATTCTAGGAAGAATATTTCCAACTTATTTTGACCTTGGTATTTTGTAACCAATATAATACATTGTTCTATCATTGGACAATTAGACTTTTGATGATAAGACAAAAACCATTATGAAAAGAAGAACTAAAAGGATAAAGACAACACACCATGAGGATATTCCACGGAAAACAATGCATCTTTGGGATGTTACATATCTAAATGCTGAAGATTTTGCAGAAGAATCCATCAATGCTCTAGGAGCATTTGCTAGTGCAAACAAATGGTCAATGAGGAAACTTTTTTCTCAGTTGAAAATGGAAAAGAAAAGAGTGATTGAACTAAAGAGCAATTAAATTCACAAGAGACCATTTTGTCAAAAGAACATCAAGCTCAACTAGATAATCTCACTGAAGAAAATAAGAAATGCTTGATGTCACTGGAAAGGTGAGAACAAAAATAGGTGATATCAAAACTGAACATGAAAAACAATTAGCTCTTCTTCGGGATGAAAAGGAGGAAATGAGAAAAATCCATGAAACCCAGGTAGACACTTTGGTTTCTCAAGTAAATGAATTCAAAATCAAAATAGAGAACTCAGAAACCTTAAGGAAAGAAGCAATGGATTTAAACAATAAATTAGCCTCTCTGCAAGAATTATTCTATATAATGTTGTATGATATCAAAGAGCAACATGAAAAAGTGCTACAATTTACTAAAGAATCTCAAACATAGTTTGAGAAACAAAAGGAAGCTCAAATTTCATTTGATAATTTGAAAGCATGGGAAGTGAAGGAAATCGGTTTTACTCATAGTTACTCCATGTTGTCTGAAGAGGAAAAAATTCAAATTCAAACCTCACTTGATTCTTGGCATGTGAATTTCTTATTCACACATGATTTGATCAAGGAGACAGCAAGAGCTTCTCATATTTATGGCATCTAGATCTAGATATAATCGAGGATTATGAGATGCCTCATGTGCAGTTTCCTGGCCAATATGTACCCTTGTCATATTTCCTTGGATATGTGCATCAGTCAATAAGCTCAAGAATAGATGGGATCATCCAACTAAGTTTTTGGAATGTGGATAGTGTCATACAATTCATCGCTCAGCCTGCAGAGTGTTCCAAATCCATTAATAATTTCTTATTGAAATTTAAATCAGGACATGAAGAAATTTCTAAAGAAATATATCGATGCAAGTTAAATAAAGAAATTCCTCATCCACCATTGGTTTCACCAATGTTAAAGAAATTTACCCTACGGAAAGCTCACATGCAAGAGCAAGGAGGAAAAATCAGCAAGGAAGTTGTTTCTAGTGAGGAGAATATCTCTCATTAATATCAATTATCAAGTCAAGTTGACATCTGGACCTATCTATTGAAACAAAAGTGGAGACAGTTCTAAATTTTAGGATCTTTATTTTCTATTTATTGTAATTAGAGAGACAATTCGGGGGGTTGGAAATTATGGAGACATGATAAATACACTATTGTAAAAGATAATTTTATGAATTTGAATACCTGCAATGGCAGTATATTTATGGCATTTCAATTGTTTGGTACCATTATTCATGCAATTGAAATATAAATCATTTTTTCCATTCTATCTTTCTTTCAGATTTATCTATGGAATCAATGTTTATTCTCTTTGTTTATGCACTATTGTTAGAATATGTGAGAAATTAATGTATTTATTCCATTCTTGATTGAATTTAGTGAGATTGATAACTAATTAAATATGAGCAAATAGAAATCAAATATTCAAATAACTATTTATTTGAATAATTTAATTTCTAATGACTGTTTCAACCATTGTTTTCTTTCAGAACTATTTCTGAAATGTTAAACAAATTATTATCCTTCTCATATTTAATCATCGTATGCTCCCATAATAGTTTATTTTTAGTTAGAAATAATAATTAGATTACATTAGTTTCATTTTATTATATTATAGAAATAAACATTTGATCATAATTGGATCAACTTTAGTTGATTTAAAAATCCCATTAGTGGCAACTAGGCCCATATTCCAGTGAGGATTGCCACCACAAATGAGTATATGCCTAATTGGGGCCTTGATTGGGAAATTTATTCACGTCAATTGCAAGGACTTTTTCCAAGCAACAACGGGACTATATTACCACCTTTGAGAAATTGGCAATCCGCATAGAGGGCCTATCTAATTCATTTTTTAAAGAAGATTTCATAAGTGGTCTCAAGGAACCAATCCAATCACACATCATGATGCATCTGCCACAAACATGTTTGGAATCTTGTGACATAGCTAAATAAGTTGAGATAGTGATAAATGCAGAAACTAAGAAACTTTTATTCACAAATCACCCTAGTCCCCTTGTGGTGAATACCCCTAGCTCATCTAACTCACAGACAATATGCATCCATAAATTATCTCACAAAGAGATGGGAAAACATCAATGTCTTATTCTTTTATATAATTGTGATGAGCAATATTTCAAAGGGAACAAATATAAAGAACATAAATTATTTCAAATGGGTGTATCTTCACATGATTACTTAGAGAACATTCTCGTTGAATATTTGTTATGACCCAAGGGGGGCATATATGTGGTTAAATGTATATGATATGTCCCCAAGGGGGGGCATATATGGAGATAAATGTACATGTAATGTGTAAATATATATGTAATAGGGTCGGCCTAATGGTAAAGAGGCCTCATGTGCAGTGTGTGAATCTCTCTCTCTCTCTCTCTCTCTCTCTCTCTCTCTATCTATCTATCTATCTATCTATCTATCTATCTATCTATCTATCTATCTATCTATATATATATATATATATATATATAGATAAATAGATATATATATATTCATTATTGAGGATATATAAACTGTGATGCATGAATGCATTTGTGTAAGAGACATAATCTCCCTAACCCCTCATGTAGGTAGAATAATATATTTTCCATGTAACAAAGGCTAATATCAATAAGGACTAGTAATAAGGAAGACTAAGTCAAATGTAAGAAGACCTAACAAAAGCTTCCACTTCTAGAAAGATCTTCCTCTAGATTTTTCTTTTAGTAGATAGATTTATTATAAATAGGAGTCGAGGACATGAGGAGTTTTTTACTTGAGAATTATTGTAATAGAGTGTTGCTCTATTGGAGGTTGCCCCCTCGAAGAGGCAAGTGAACATTGTTTCCTATCAATAAAGGTATTATTTTGGTGTTTTGGTTCCTTATATTTAGTTGTTCTGTTGTTATTCTCTGTAGTATTTCTTTTTTCAGCTATTATAATAGATCAGGTAGCTAACAACTTGGATATTTACAAGAGGTTCTCCTATTCTCTAAGGAGTTATTGTGTAACTCATCTCTCTTATCTATATTGGAGTTGTATGTTGAGGAAAAGATATGAAATAATCTTACTCAAACATTTTCAGATCTTGCTTGGCTAAGGCTAGATAGACGGGAATATCACCTTAAGTTTTTAGCCTCAAAATTTATTTCCTAATCCACAAGTATTAGTTACAAGAGCTTAGGCTGATTTTAAAAAAAAATAGAAGATTGTTGTAAAATTCAACATTTTTATATAATTTTTTGAATATAACAAATGCAAAAGTAAATGTGGAGACAAAAGAAAAAATACCAAGTCACATATTAACATAAATGAGATAGAATAGCAATGGATTTATTTCATTCCAAGAAATCAAAAGAATCATTCTCTTTACAAAAATCCCTGCGGGAATTTGGACCAAAGTCAAACTTAGATGTCGTCGATGAAAACCATACAAAAGGACTTCTGACAGAAAGTAAAACACTGAACTTTAAAAGCTGGATCAACTTGCCACAGATTGTTTCCCACTCGACTCTGCACAATATCCTTTATCAGACATGAAATTTAATTCATAAACAGACAAGCCTACACAGACTATCAAAGATAAATCAACACCTCTAAAAACAAGTGTTTGAATGATGTAATTCAACTTTGAATCTTGTTGTCTACAATAGGACCCTGTTGTCATAAAAGGAATTAGGTTTTTAATGAATTGAAGAATGAATGAAAACTGAACTATCGCAATAAAACTCAAGAGCAAACCTTAGTATGTTTTCTCCTTCTATTATCCCCTTGTTCTCCCTTCTCATTTTTCCTTTAAGAATTCCAAATTAGTTGAAGTAGTTCAACTACCTCTTTTAGTTAAGTTAACTAAAACTCAACTAACTTTTAGTTTAGGGGAAGAATTAATATAATAATAATAAGGGTCTTTAATAAATAATTACTAGTAGGTGGGACCGCTTGTGGCTCCCTTTAGTTTCTTAACAAAAATAAACATAACTAGTCAATCAATCAAAGACATTCCTCCTTGTGGCTCCCATCATCATTCTCATAATTTGAAAATTAAATATCAATGATATTTTAAAACATATCCAAACATATAATATCCAAAATATCCAAAAACAGTATGTTGTCCAAAAACTTCAGCAATCAACTGTTCTCAACAAAATATGCTCAAAAACCATATTTTCCACTTTGGGAGGCAATTTCCCTTTGTTGTTGGTGTCTCCCTTTGACTTTCCTGAATTATCCTTACGCTGTGTGGAGCCTTTAGGCTTGATCTCACTGATGACATGAGAACAATCATCTCTCAAGTGCATGCATGATGAAATGGATTTGGCCGAATCACTTGAGGGAGAGGAGGGGGAAGAATAAGCTTTTCCTTTGTCATGCGTGTGGTGGGCTTTGGTTTTGAGTCTTTTGCTTGCATGGGAGGATTGTACAGGTAAGTGTGCAGGGGAAATTTGGACATTTGAGTTAACCGGTGGAGGAGGAGCATGTAGAGACAAATTGGGCCAGCCCGATGTTGGGAGACTGTTGAGTGAACAATCTTTTGCCATCCGTCATTCTTAGGGACTTGAGGTTGTAATGAAACATGAGGGGGGACAAGGATACTAAGGACATGTTCGGATTGGAAAGGAGGCCTTTCTGGCCTAGTTTGGACTACCCCTTGGCCAATCCATATTGGAAGAGTTGGTTTAACTCTTGTGGATCTACATCAAAATGTATCGAGAATCTTGGCCTTCTAGGCCCTCTGTTCCAATTCCCTCTTTCCTTGTTATTTCATCCATGGGTTCCTTTGTTGAAGAAACTCATCCTGTATGTAGTGTTTATTAGCCACTGGTTTCTTAAACAAACCATACATGACATATCTTTAATATGAAACAAAGTTTGGCTCAACAATCACATCAGACCCATGCAATCCAATCCATAAAATTTGTTTAATACTTTCCAATGAGCAGGGGTTGAACAAGGGTTATGGGATATATGAGAGGGTTGTATTGAGCAGAAAATTGATAAAATGAAAGGTAGTACGAAAATGATTACTGCTCAACAAATCATTAAACGATCAACTGTGTTACAAAATCATATCAACTGTGACCCATTTTTGTGTTATATTTTAATTGTTGTAATACAAAGTTTCCATTTAATTTTAAGAACAGGGCATGCAAAGTGAATCTGGAATTGTGAGGGGATCTGTAATGAGCGAAAAAGTGCTAAAATGACAGGGAATTTAATGGATACTATTCATAAAACAAATTAAATAATCAATAATCATAACTCTTTATTAAAATCAATCCAAAAAGCACCAACATTCATTGTTTCTCAATTGTATATGAAACTTCTTGATGTTCCCATAATTAAATTTCCCATAATTCCTTAATTTATAATAGTTTGTGCAATCATAACTTATATATAAAAAAAACCTTTCCATTCAATAGTCCTGTTTAATAAAATGTTGATCCCTTCTTTCTTTTTTTTCTTTAAAAATAAAATAAAAAAATGCACAGCAATATGCTCGACATCTATCCCTGATAATCCATAATGCACCACGATAATAATCAACATCTATTGTTTATCAATCAACAATCAGGCCCAATTAAAATATACAGAGGTCTCTTTTCAAACACGAACATACTTCAAAATATGCCTGATTATACACAATCTTCATCATATCAATCACAAAATCTTGAAATGAAACAATAATCAACCAAAACATAAACCCTGAGACTTATCTCTGTGGGCATAACTTTATTTTAAAACCATTGGTAATCTGAGCGATGATTCCAATATAATATATGAAGCAAACAAAACCAAACTACACACAAGCATCATTTTTAAACATGGCATAACCCTGATTGGGCTTAGCAAAACCCACACAGGTGTCTCCATATGAAATCAAGACCACGCTTGGTCAAAACAGAGTGAGCGAAATCATAACGAATAGGAAGACAACCCTCGACTGTGTGCAAGTGCCAGTTTTATTATTATTCAAACAATTAACCATACAAGGACAAGATAGAGACTCGATGATAGAGCGTGTTTTTTAAAGACCTCCATAACCCATTCACTGATACTCAATACTTGACAACCCCAAAAGGTTCCTGAAGTGAGAAAAGACAATGGAGTCTACATAGGGCTCTGTCAAAATAAAATGTGGGGAAGCAACAAGAGCTCGTTCATATTTTAAACAACAACATAAAGAGCTAATGGTCTTCCGAGACTTATATCAACCACAGGAAAAAATACCTTTCGAAAAAGACACAGGAGTGAGCCACACAATCTTACTTATTACTCCAAGTCCTGGACGTAACCAATGATCAACACCCGAGGAGAGTAAGGACAGGCAGATTAAAATAACCCAGTGCACATGGTGCGTTTAATACTTGAAGAGGAGATACGAGGGTTAATTTAACAGTGGCAGTTATAAAAATAAAAACGTAGAGATACAACATCCTTTCATATCCTTAAGAGCCGAACAACTTGACAACAACACCAGTGAGGACATACTTGTCCTTTTGACAGAATTAGCAGATACAAATTGTATCAATCCACAACCATATGCATGTATTAACGTTAGGGACAACCAAGACTGGATCTTGGGATACTTCGGTAAAAAAAAAAACAAGAACAGACCAACGACCATGACTCGAGGTTTGAAGGTAGAACACAACAATCTGTTGGAAATTCCTTTGTGACTAGGTAAGGGTTACCACCATGACTATGAGGGAATGAGTTAACTGACAATAATACACAGAAAAAAACCCTCCATCATCAATGCAGAGCCATACCATTCACTTATTATTCTACAGAGACCCATCATGATACTAAAATGACCGAGCAAACAGCCAATGTGCAACTTAAAATTCCCATTCCTTTGCTTGCAATCTTAAACATTTTACAGTCATCACAGAGAGCCATAGCACACATCTACACAGTTGAAATTCTTAAGAACACACAGAATCCAAGCATCATTGAACCATCATTTGTTCATACAATAGAGAATGCATCATGGATGGAGAGAAAAAGAATCACACCTGTGGAAAAACACTTAAATGGCGAGTTAGTCGAGCCTTCTTTCTTCCAAGAGCCTGAAAATGCGAAGCTTCACAACCAACAGAGAGAAAAATGCAACAATGGAACAATGCTAGGGTGACGGGCGATACGAAAAGTATGGAGTGACGTGCAGTAAATGCACGTCGCTTCCATCACCTGGCCCATTCAATTTTAAGTACGACACATCCCAATAAAAATCACATTCACCAACAATTAAACCATATAACCAATGCGTATTCAATGCCAAACCATCGTAAAATCTACGATGATATCCATTGCATAGTACGCCACCCAATATCATTTACACGTTAACCCTTTCCATAACTCCATGCCATAATACATATCAAAATGTTATATGCGCCTCCATTCAAATTTAATGAAATTCACATAGTCCACTAACCAACAATAACATAATAGTTAGGACTAACACTAATATCCCTTAGCTTTTCTGTTTCTAACTTGCATATAGTCCTTTATCATAGCTCAAACATATAACTTCTTTCCCTTTCTTTGTTTTGATCATGCTACCATTAAAATATCTCTTGCATATATGTGGCTAGGTAATCGATCATAAGGATTAGTGACAAGGTTAAATCATAGCAACTGTAAATAACATGCTCCTCATAACCATAAAACTGTTTTGTATCGCAAAAAGCATTCCACAAAAATGCATCATCCACCTATTATCATGTCAAATGAAACCAATACTACATCGTCACAAAATGTAGGACTATGTATGTAGCATAAAAAAACAACAGCAAAACATGTGTAATTTGTCTATCCTTGTGCCTGTAGTCTACAAGGGGGTCTCACCTACTACTATTAAATTATTAGCATAGTTAAATAATAAGGCTTTAGCAATACTTTGCAGGCAGAATTCATCGTTATGATTTTAATCGTCAACAAACTGGCGCCTCCACAGGGAAATCTGTTTCCAATATATTAAGAACTCAGAATGTCTGGTTTCGTAGACCAAGTAACATCAGATCAAGAAGATATAAATCAGAATGATTATGCAACAGGGGGAAGTGAGCAGATTTAATGGAAAAGTGACAGGGAATTTGGGAATAACTCATGGAAAGTGTTAAGTATGAGGGGGTTTATCCCTATAAGCATAATCATTCAACTAAAAAAAATTCTTTACTTCAAGGAGAAAAATTTTCTGAACTTTCTCTTTTGAATCTCGAAATGGATGAAGAAAATGAAAGAAAAAGCGAGGTAAAACCAACTATCTCATAAAACAATAGTGAAAGCAAGCAACAATTTCAATGATGCCTTCAAGGGAAACATCACGACAACGGTGTAATCTTGATTGTTATTGATTAACAATACTTACAGAAGCATCGTTGTGGAAAAATTGCTCCAACATTTTATTTTGACAAGAAATGAAGTAAAAAAGAACAAGAGGAAAGAAATGTCATAGCAGAAATGAAATAGAAAATTTGAAATAAACAGAAATGAAATGACAGAAATTGAAAAGCAGAATGAAATGACAGAAATTGAAAAACATAAATGTAAAAACAGAAATGAAAAACTACTAATATACAGAAAACATTCCAAACAACATTAAACTCTTCTAGTTGGTTCCACGTAATGTTTTAAGTGGGAACCGTTAGTGCTATAGGAAAACAATCGCTCTTGTAAGTCCTTTAGAATGTAAGAATTTGCACCTAGGACAAAAGAGATATTAAAAGGATCCAGCCATAATGTTTTAAACTTTGAATGCCTCCCTCTATCAGCATGAGCTGAACCCCACAACAGTACCTTCTCATTGACTTTAAATTTGACAGCTTTCACACTCTTGTTGAAATATTTTTTAACAGTTTGTTGTCTTCTTTTTATATTACCCAAGGAAAACATCTTTTGCTCCTCTAAGACCAAAAGTGTATTCATTCTTTGAGAAACATTAGAATAATTTAATTATTCGACATGTAGCATGAACCTTAAGGAGGAAAGTTACAATTGAGTAGGCAGAATGGATTCTTGACCATAAACAGGTTGGAAAGGAGTGCAACCAATGCTCACCTTGGTGATAGTTCAATCTGCCCAAAGGGCGTAAGTGAGGAGAGGGTGTCATTGATGAGGCTTATCTTCGATGAGCCTTTTGATAATTCTTACCAGATTCTTATTGGTAGACTCAGCCTACCCATTTCCTTGGGGGTAATAAGTTGATGAAGTAAAATGTTTAACCCCCAACTTAGCTAAAAATTGGATCAGCTTAGCAAAAATAAAAGCAGGACCATTGTTTGTGTTAAAGTTTCTGCTATTATTAGGTTACTTTCAATTTACTAGATAACAATAGCATAGACATGATCACTGAGAGAAACACAATCACAAGAGTACACCCTCAAGGGGAAGAAAACCCTCAAGGGGAAGAAAACCCAGCAAAACTTCCTTAATATAGATAGCCAATACAATGCCAAGATAATGAACCAGACAATAGAGAATATCCAACACTGAGCAACACGACTCTCTCTCTTCCTTCTTCCGGCAACCAGAAACTGCAGCTTCCTTCAAAACTTGCACACTAGATGAGTGAGCTGAGTGTGTGTTCAAATGAGGCACTGGCCTCTCTTATTTATACAATTCTAGCACGTGTGGAAGTGTCTCTTCACTGGCAGGGCTGACTTCTTCTTCTGGGTGGTTATAACCACCTTTAATATATTTTGGGGCCTCTTTAATATATTTTGGGGCCGACTTCTTATTTAGCCTATTACAATTAGGTTTTGACCAATCCGCAAAAGGGGATTTGATCAATTACAATGACAAACATGATCAATCCACAAAAGGGGATTGATCTAATCAATAATAAATATATTTTATCTTTATCCACAAATGGGGATAAGAATATTCTTTTCAATTACACAATATTTTAACACTCCCTCTTAACAAGAAGGATATTCTTTATCTTTTGATAGGTCACCGAATGTCAACATCAACTAGGTAGTGGCATCCACTGGATAGCATCATCAATTGGGCAACATCATCAACTGGGCAACATCATCGATTGGATAACATGAGGCATCAATATCTTCCACTTGGTCATATGGCATCATGATCACTGATTGGCATATCTATAAATCATCGGAAGTTTTGTACTCTTTATCTTCACATAGAAGATACTCTTTCTTTCTTTAGTCTTCACGCAGAAGATACTTCTTTCTTATCTTCACACAGAAGATGTCCTATGAGTTTTTCCATTCCTTTTATGTTCTCCCTTCTCTTGTAGTCATCTATCTCACCCATCCACTGGGGAGGACTACTACCATAGCTTCACTCC
>ML777047.1:811569-841918 GCA_009831015.1 Picea engelmannii
CGGTGGGCCGTCATCTTCTACTTTGGGTACCAGGACTACTGGGCCGAAGAAGGGGTGTTGGATGTGTGGGGAGCCACACTACCAGCGCGACTGCCCTGTGGAGAGGACCAGAGCATCAAGATCAGCCGGACCCACTACCGTGGGAGATATGGGCAAGGCCCATCAAATTCATGCAGCGATGAATAACCGCCAAGCATAGCATCAGTCGACTGTGTTCGAGACGACAAGTACCGTCGCTGACTAGACTCTTAGTATTTTGATAGATCCTGGTGCTACCGAGAGTTTCATTTCTGGTGCAGCGCTAAAAATGATTAAGGTAAAGGCAGTCGAACAGGATGAGTTTAGCTTCATAGAGATGGCTTCGGGAGCCAAACAAAAGGTTGGAGGAAAGGTTACAGGCTATGTCCTTAACCTTGGAGAGTTTGTCACAAGGGCCAACCTGTACGTCACGATCCTAGGATCTTATGATGTCGTGATTGGTATGGACTAGTTGGAATCACATGAGGCAATACTCAACTATAAGACGAAACGGTTGAGCTTGGTTGATGACGAGGGACAGAGACGTGTGATTGTAGGACGAAACCAGGGAGTTTCCCTGAGGTTCATCTCTTCCTTACAACTACGGAAGAGCATGCGCAAGGTGTGCAAGCTTGATGCGATCCTTGCGTTAAACGAGAAGGGATTGACAGAAGGTTTAGAACACCTTCCGGTAGTGAGAGAGTTTGCAGACGTATTTCTGGAGGAGTTACCTGGAATGCCGCCGGACAGGGAATTGGAGTTCACTATAGACCTAAAACCGGGAACTAAACCGATGGCGAGAACGCCTTATCAGATGTCGAATCCAGAATTACAAGAGTTAAGAATGCAACTAAAAGAATTGATGGACCTGGGATTGATACATCCAAGTGTGTCACCGTGGGGTGCACCTGTTATTTTCATATGAAAGAAGGATGGGTCGTGGAGGCTCTGCATTGACTACTGTCAATTGAACAAGGCCACGATCAAGAATCAGTATCCGTTGCCCTTTATTAAATAATATATATATGTAGTCTTAGTGGCCACCGAAAGCCCTGCATACTTGCTCTCGTCGCTCAAAGATGGATCCTCTAGAGCTTGCGAATCATCTAATATAGTCATGGAAACCTTAATCTCCCTGTCCATCAATAATCCACCATCCACACACTGGAAGGGCTTGGATCGTTTTTGTAGAATATTTGAGTGGACATTCCCGGAAAAAATGCCCTTGATAACAATATCAATAGTGGAACATAAGGTTCTCGGAGTGTACCTTTTGAACCCAGGGCTGCGCTCCGCATTCGAAAATAATCTGCTTTGGCAGGCCACCTGCAAGTGAAGTCAATACCAGAACTCTTTGGGTACCTGCTAGCTCTAGGATTTCTGGAGAACTCTTTGGGTACCTGTTAGCTGTAGGATTTCTGGAGTTACATCACAGAAGGAACCCAACTTCTCACCCACCAGATTCATCATTTGTTGATCCTGGAAATGAAGATTCGTGATTTGTTGATCCTCCAAATGACCTGGTAGACCAGGAAGATGAAAGTTGGACCCATGAGAGTAGTTATGTTTTACGTTTCTAGCTTTTTTTTATTGGCATATATATTTTTTGGACGAATTTGGCTTAAAATTAATTTTTTTAAGGATAAACAGACTTTAGATTTTGGTAGATAAAATTACATATTTCTAATATGATGCAGATTTTTATGAGATTGTAAAGTTGAATTAATTTATGTATTTAAAAATATAACTTAAAGCAGTATTTTAAATGTTTTATTTTTTGGAAGTTTTTCAGTAACTTTTTTGTTTGAGTTTGTTTTAAATCCGATGAGGAATGGTTGGATCTTCATATTTGAGCGGCTAAGTTTGTATAATCCAAGTACTTTCGGGGTTTTTCAACAAGAATCCATTTATACATTCAAAAATACAATTTAAACAACAAAAAATAATGATTTTGTCCAAATTTACATTGTCTGATTCCCACCAAAAAAACCAAAAAATAAAATGTTTAGCCAACACCCAATTTAAACAATGAAAATTACCATTTAACTAAAACTTTAAATACAATTTAAACAATAAAAATTACCATTTAACCAAAAATTATGTTACTGAGTTCAATGAACCCATTTCTCTTTCTCTTATATATAATTGTTTATTGTTTTATTACTTTCATGTTCATCATATTCCACATTTCAATTGTATTCTTAAAATCAAATTTTTATTTCAATTGTATTCTTAAAATCAAATTTTGGTGTCTTTGACTTACCTAGTTTTATTGCTTTCATGTATCATATTCCACATTTCAATTGTATTCTTAAAATCAATTTTTTATTTCAATTGTATTCTTAAAATCAAATTTTGGTGTCTTTGACTTACCTACAAGATCAATTTGACTATTTTCACTTTGTACTTCCTCTAGTGCATACGAGATGGTATTAGAGCTTGTAATTAGGATTATTGGGATTCTAAAACTCTTGTTTCCTTAAAATATTGCTTTTAGGTTTATTGGGATTCTAAAACTCTTGTTGTTCTTTTGAAATATTGCTTTTAGCTCCTTTAGAATTGTCCCAATTTTTTTTTAACAATTTAATTTAAGTGATGGCATGGACACTAGTAAGGTTTTTTTAGTTTCTTTAGGATTATTTTAAACTTTTTATCAATTTTTTTTTACAATTTAAGTGATTGCATAGGTGCATTTACAACACAATATGATAGAAATGTTGTGATATGGGTAAAATTTACATCATCATAGTCCACCTCAAAAAAAATATAATATTTATAAAGAATACTTATAATGAGAGTAGTGAGTTGTTCTACAACCAAATGTTTAATATATTGAGGTTTAAGATAGATCTACGGTGGTAATAGTAATATTAATGTAATGTTAGTGAAACATAGATACAAAACGAAATAAAAAAAGTCTCTCTATATATGAACAAGAAGTCTATATATGAACAAGAAGTCTATATATGAAGAAGAGATATTTAATATGTATTCGTATAATATAGAAAAATGCTATATAGAGAGATAAAAATAGAGATATTGAATCTACAGGTAAATAGAAATACTATAGACATGATATTTATATATAAATATTGTTATAATGCAAATGTAAATATCTTAACAACAATTAAAATTGTATTTTTACATATCCATATATGCATAAGTTGTGATTTCTTACTTGAGTTAACAACAATCAAAATTGTATTTTTACATATCCATATATGCATAAATTGTGATTTCTTAGTTGAGTTAGATTACAAGAAGTCTACATCCATTTTAAATGATAAAAAAAAGTACACTTCAAAATATTTGAGAGTTGAGATGGATCTACAGTGGTTAGTAGAGAACCCATGCATACCTAATGCTTTTTGTAGGCTACTTGATGGTGTTACTAGTTGTTGCTCACATTCATTGTTGTTTGAGAAGTTTTCATGCAGTAGTATACATTTTCTACTTTGAATGGATTCTACATGAAATCCACACATGATTGTACAAAACTTGCAATTTCTCTTTGATTACTTTGAATATTCTTTTCATCATCCCAATTTCCACCAATTTCTTCCCATATAATGTGGAACAAGCAATAATTTCAACATGTATCCATGCATTGTCTCACCAAATCTTCCATTAACGTATTCTTGTTATTATGTTTAAGATTCTCGAGCATCTTGAGTTTACCTTGGCCCTACTCCTAGGATGTTAGTTTAATATTTGATATAGTCAAACTTGTATATAAATGAATACATAACTACAAACAAGATGCAAGGCATGCACATAAAATATTAACATGTGAATTCTATAATGGAGAAAATCATGAAGGGAAAAACTCCTCTCAACACCGCATTGTATTCTTGTGTGAATATTGCAATGGTAGAAGCCTTTATTATATAGGGTTTATGCATTACCACCTCATAAATACACATTGTTAACCATGAGGAACACTGATCCACTAACAAACTTATTAAGGATGATAACTAATTTAGGTTAAGTAAAATGTCACATGTCTACAAAATTTCCACTAAGATGATCCAGGAGGATCCCTGTCGATCCAACATGTTGCAATTTTTGCAAAAAAATAGTGCCCAAATTGCTTTCAAACAGATTTGGAAGCATCCAAAATTTGATCCTATTCTTCCTGCTTCTTGTTAATCTGATTGTATCATTTTGTTAGCATTGGTGGCACATCTCCCAATCTCTCAATAAGCAATGTGGAGGTTAATTTTATTTAAAAAATATTTGAAATATATATTCTTTAGAAAATTTCAATACGTATTCCTATTTACGCATGGTATGTGAGATTTCATTCCCAAGAAAGGAAAAAGAATAAAGGAGGGCACATTTGGAGGGATTTGAACCCCTACCTCCATGGAAAAAGGATAGTATCTTATCCATTACACCATGAACTTGAGAAATAATATAAAGGGGAGAATGTTGTATTTGGGAAAGGATAGAAGAATCCCCTTCAGTGGGAAAATAAGAAAGCTCGAGTTCATTTTATTGCAGGAAGAGGTCATTGTTGTCTTCCTCAAGAACATCAGAGAGTGATTTTTCTTATATTGAAGGCCATTATGTGATGTAAAGAGTTGTAATCATGTGTTTTAATCATTTTTAATGGATCAACTTGTCATTTGAAGATAACCTGGAGACATAGCCCATATGGGTGAACTCCGTTATCAAATTTTTGAGTATTTCCTGTGTTATTTCTGTTTTGTTTTTAAATTTTAGTCTTTAAATGATGATCTTTAATGAATTAGACAATTTTAAATGCAATTGCGGGAAATTGAGAAGCATGTTAATAGAATATGAATTAGTGGTTTAAAACTAATCCTTCAGCAATAAATTTTAGGTCAAGTTTGGTATCAGAGTAGTTGATCAAGGATTAACTCGTATGATGGTTTGGATTTGCATAAGTGTTGGTATTGAATTCTAACTAGGTCTAAGCTCAAGCGCGAAGAGGGTTCGCTTGAAGAGTACAATACTAAGATTGGTTTGAGAGGTGCATCCAAATGCAAGCAATGGAACTTGAAAGGGAAGAAGACCTCACCGATTCTGAAAGGATGTTTCAACAAGATTTTCTCGACATGAAAAACATGGTGGAAGAGTTATATAGATGACAAAGGAATAATGGAGAAGGCCCAAGTCAAGGTAAAGGATAAGGAGGTGGTGATGATCCTCCTCAAACTCCTCCATATCCATCCTCTCCTTCAAGTTCAAGTTCCTCTTCAATTTCACAGAAAAAAACAACTAAAGAGATGATTCTATTTTTCCTTTGTTAAAATTGGACGTGAAATTTGTTTTTCCAATGTATATTGGAGAAGTTAATGCAAATAAATTGGATAATTGGATCAAGAAAATTTAATTATATTGTAGGGTTCAAATAATCATGGATGTAGTATCAAAATTCCAACTAGCTACTCTTTGACTAGGAGACACAACATTGATTTGGGGGGAGAGCAATATTCGAGAATATCTTCTTAAGAAAGGTAAAATGATATCTTCTTGGTATGAATTCATAGTTGCATTAATGAAGCAATTTTATCCTTTATGTTATATGCAACGAGCAATAATGGATTGGTAGAATATAAGGAAAAATAGAGGATAGAATGTGCAAGACTATACTTAAGAGTTTAAAAAGATGGGCTTCTTGATGCCAATAGAAACAAATTATGACTTGCTCCAAATAACCAATGTACAAGACTGACTCAAACTTTTCTTCCTCATTTGGTGATGAATTAAATCATCTAGCAAACCCATTTCTTTCAATATTCTACCCATCGTTCACTTGTCCCCATAGAAGCCAATTATGGGGAAGGATACTTGATTCAAAGACTTAAAATCGATTTTGATATCAGGATAATGGTTATCTACAACATCAGGTAAAATTCTATTGAACAAGCCCAAAATCTATTTTTCTGGAAGATGGACCTTCTCTACAAAGTTCAATTCCTGCTTGTCAGATACAATCTTCATAATTTGAAATAGAGGGCCCTTGGAATTATTACTTGGAACTTGATCAACAACAGTCTAGTTCAGTATATCAGGTTGAATGCCTTCAAAGTTCATCGATGCATTTGGGGATTGGTTATCGATGATAACGACTTGTGGTGGTGAGATCTCATCTAGAATGTCTTCTAGAGGGTTTTCAACTGAGGGTAATGATGTCGGCTACTCCTCTAAAATATCAGGTGCAAAGGACATTTCTTCTCTATTTTTTGGTGAAACAAAGCTCTTCCTTGCTTCATTTGTGCTAAATGAGATGCGATCGTCAACATAATCCATCTCACTTGAGAATTCATACACTGAGCATTTATTCCTCCTCCATCTCCCTTAAGAGTTTAGAGGAAGTGAGCATTTCTTCTTCCTCCATCTCACTTGATAATTCAAACACATCCATTGTAAGTAAAGATAATCTATAGAGAACAATAAAAGAGAATACTCTTCATAAATTGATCATAAAAACTCTTACCTAATAAGCACTGATAAAAGTGCTTCTATTATATTACATACAACCAGGAAAACTGTTGTATTCAAATATGTTGACAAAATATAAAACTAGGAAGAAACAATTTTATTCAAATATGGTGAATACATTTATCTATAGATTGCAGGAAAAAATAGTTATATTCAAATGTGGGGAATATATTTATCTATAGATTATAAATCGCTGCTTAGGGAATTTATCCATTCAGAATTCAACTACAGTTGATTCAATCCATGCATTCTGTCCTTGTTATATTGAGACCATTGAAACAAATATGCATTGAAAGTATGCACAACCAATTGGAACTAGCTGTTACGTTGATAGGAGTACACCTATTCGAAATGAACACATTTAATAGGGTTTTAATCCTTAATGTTTTTTCTATGGACATGATTAAATATGGATCGAATATTCTTCGTCGTCACAATAAATACAAGGGTTGTGATTTAAACCATTAACTTCTTGACTTTTATAAAGACATACATTTATATGTTTATTTTTTCACATTTACATAATCATATTAAGAAATTACTGTGATGACTAGCTGATTGCCACATTAGGTGATTAACAAGGATTCGATTTAATCGTGATTAACTTAATAGTGGACTATGCCAGTGTGAAACGTTCCATGGCTGACATTTCATTTTGGTTTTTATGTAAGATTGAAGCGTTCCATAGCTGGCGTTTCAATTAACGCAGGTGATGTTACGTTTGACACACATTTCAAATTTCAAGAAATCCTAGTTTATTATAGCTACATGGATGGATGTTGTTCAAGAAAACTCGACTCCCTAAATCTAGTGATGACTCCAAGCATGCAGATGCGTGGCTAGGGTAAGAAATCTTCTGAACCAAAATGGGTCTCAACAAGACCATATAGTAGCTACGTTCGAGACATATAGGAAGATGAGAAAAGTGGTAGTGAAAACCATGACTGCTATCTCTCCAATCTATAACATGCACGAGAATATATGCAACATTATGGACCTGAAGCGAATCTCCATGATCATACTCCCCTTCCACAAAGGGTCAGGTTATTGACAGTCATAGCCTCACAAGAAAGGGTAAAATATGCATAGATCACTGATCATTAAGTTGAATATTGTTGTAATATATTGTCTCCATAAACACGCCTTGAAATGCAGGTCAACAGAGAGAAAATCATAATGCACATTAAAATTTTACATGGCCTTGTTCCAAGCTGCAACAAGGTACATATAATCCTCTTGTTAAGTTTCATTTAAATGAAAATTCAAATTAATTATTGATTGAATTTGTTCTTTCCTTTGTGGATTTGATGGTTTACATTACTCTTTATGCATTATTGAGTTAGATATTTATGTGGTGTGTAAGTTATTTTAATTTCCTAATTAAATTATCACTTTACTTTAAAACTTGAGTATGCGAATCCTTAAAAAATATTTTATGGTTTTGTATCTCTACGGTTTTGTATGCCAATCCTTAAAAATTGTTTTAGGGTTTTAGAATTCTCATAGTGAAATTTATTCCCTCGCTTATT
The DNA here is from genome assembly GCA_009831015.1 of Picea engelmannii. NCBI lineage: Eukaryota > Viridiplantae > Streptophyta > Pinopsida > Pinales > Pinaceae > Picea > Picea engelmannii. Next base: position 819,588 of record ML777047.1, read on the forward strand.
GACCCCAATGCAGATATTATATCAACCTAGAAACACAACAAAAAACAAAATGATTGAAAACTACACAAGACCTAAAGTATACTACTCAATTAACCAACATAGAGACATTCATCAATATGCAAGATGGGTATTGTGCCAAGTTTTGTTGTGTAAATGAAATGATTATCACCATGTTGATAGTACGATAGAAATATCTAGTGGATGCATAATCAAAATTTCCAATTGTGTCTATCAAGATGCTTAATATAAGCAACATCACAGCCGTGGTCATTCCATATGTAATGATTCCTACAATGACGAATTACATAAGCCATAGATCAAATGAATCGACATATTTAAAAGGTTCCCATATTGTGATATCTATATCATTCAGACGAATAGTCATGTTGTCGGTGTTGCTTTCCACACCGATATGCAGGTGAGGCTCACAGTGCCTGTAGTTGGCTTTGAATCTAGTTGTTTGATGGCATTGAATTGTCATTTGGTCATTCACTATTGATATCCCATATGATTGATCAAACAAGTTCCTCTCCCCAATCCTAACCCCAATATTTCCTATATACAATATTTCATAAAGCCCTAATCTTACATAACCCTAATATTAAAATATAACTTCCACTAAAAATATCAAATAACCTAAGGGTATGTGCAAGTGAATGATCATCTTTGTTGGAAGATTTCTTGTTTTCATTGATGTCAACCCTAGCCATTGGTTGTAGTCATTGATGTCAACCCTATCCATTGGATTTTGGACCCAATATTTGATCGAAGTAGATAGACATGAAGGAAATTAAACATGCAGGTACAACACCCATGGATGGATAGTATAAGTCGTGCCACTTCCGGTGGTATGTGGCATGCCACGTGGAGCCTCACGATTGAGGAGAAATGAATTTTTGAAGATGACAATGTGAATTGAAGCAGAAACTACATGTTGGCCCTAATGTTAAAATGAAGTGACATAAAGGGTATAAATACATCTCATTATACATTCATTTTTCAACACACACAAGTTTTTTAATGAACAAGGAGATATAAGTCGAATTTCAGAGGAAATATGAAGTATAGAAGGCCGAATTTTAAGGGAGGCTGAAGTCTTTTGGTGATGTGTTCTAAGGTATTTTATTTACAGGTCATCTTACCAATTTCGCTATAAATTTTTTTCTAGAATGATTCAGATGGTGAAATGTGTATGCTATTGAGAAGATATATCTAGGTACCTGTGGTTAAAATTTCATCTCTTTTTTCACTAAAATTTTGGAGATACACTCTGTGGAAGATAGGTTTTTTGACTAGTCCCAAAGCTAGTCATAAACAGGTGTTCTGGGTAAAATAGTCATAACGTCTTCATAAAGAATCCAAATGAAGTGAGACTAATTGCATTGGAAAGAGTACGAGCTCTAGTTTCTTATGTACTAATTTCAGAATGTTATGTTAAATATTGAGCACGGGGCATTGTAACATCCCGCTCTAGCGCACTGAGCGAACTTATTCTTTGAGGACACTTGCTCGCAAGTGATCCGGATTATTATGCTATTAAAACTTTGATTTTTATTATGAGGCGTTATGGGTTGATGATATGTTGTTTTACTACATTGACATAGACATGTGCTATTGACTCGGTTTAACTGAGTGTGCAGGGTTTTGGAGCTCGAAGATGCAGAGGCATCGATGGAACCCCTTGGACTCCGGATTGAGTTAGGGAGTGTGCCATTGGGGTTTGATTGTTTTACTGTGATATTAGTGCATCCGACTAGATGATTTGATATGGATATGTTCTGACATGATTTGTTGATGATGCAGGCTAACGATAGTTTTCCGACCAGACTCACATATGGAGTAAAGGGGTCACGCACGACTACCAGAGATGTTGAGGGAGAGGTGTGGACAACAACCCTTCCACAACCTACTAGCACTCCCGCCGTGGCTCGAAATGTAGGTTAACGATTACCTAGTTCGAGAGGACCCACGATGCCGTGAGGGTAGACTGCGACAGTCGCTCACGATGATTCTAAGGGGCACGCAATAAGGTGGGGGTCTTATTCCTTAGAGGCCCTTAGTCTTCCACAAGTTCACCTGGCGGAGTGTTGACTCCATGGGTTATTGATGTCTACCAAGTCAGTCAAGAGGTGAGTGGCACTCTTGGAGCACGTATTGCGTCCTGAAGGGCACATCGTGCAAGGGAACAGATGAGGCGAGTGGGACCCTTGGAGCACCTAGTGCGTCCTGAAGGGCACATCGCGTTGTTGATGATAGAGGGATGAACCTAGATGGCCCTAAGATGAATAACATGTTAAGTAATTTTTAAAAAACAATTTCCCTAATTAAATGTTCGCCCAGTACGAAATTTAAGGCCTAAGTCTAAATTACGCTAGTGGTAAAATTTTGTCTTCTATAATAATAATAATAATAATAATAATAATAAAATTAAAAACAACTTAAATAATAATTATGATCTTTGTTAAATCTTGTAACATGAAGGAAGTAAGAAATTTAATTTATTCATAAAAAATAAAATCTATGGATATAAAATGTAAAGAGGGAATTAATTGTTTTATCTTGTGATAATTTAAACTATAATAATTTAATGATAAAAGGGGAAAAGGGGTTAAATTCCACACTTGCCTTTTTGAGTTCTAATTAAAAGGGGAAAGAGGGAAAATAAAAAAAATTAGGAAACTAGGAAAAAAGGTAACATAAAAAGGGAAAAATGGGAACTTAAGGGAAAAAGCAGAAAGTCAACTTAGTAAAGAATCTACCATGTAAGAGCTTTCTATTTTTAAACTGAATTAGCAATTTCATAATAGGGAAATCCTTTAAAACCTGTAAGGGAATTTGGGGACACCTAGGAGTGATTCTAGGAGTAACTCTAGGTGGGTGAGGGAAATAAGATAATTAATTAATTAAAGAAATTAAATAATGGAGGAATGAAGGGGATGGGTAACACTTGTACGCAGAAGAAATTTTGGGAATTTATTTTTATAACTTTAATTAAATGATATTTTAGGAAAGAAAGGAAGTTCGAAACTCTATAAAATGAAGAAAGGAGAAGGATGAAGGATCATCTTCTGTTTGAGTAACGTTACGCTGCAAAAATATCTACTTGACTGATTTACTTGTGGGAGTTGGGGATACCCATCTCGGAGAGGAGTGGTAGCTCGGCCTTGCGAGGCGAGCTGGGAGCTAGTCGAAATCTCTGGATAGTGTGTGTGGCCCCTTTGCGGCTCGGGGGGCTAAGGGGGAAGAAGAGTACCCCTAGCATTGGCTGGGAGGTACTGGTGAAGTCTCGACGGTCGACGACCGGGAGTTGCACGGAGCGCACGGGACGCCAATCGAAGCGGGCGATCAGGCAATGACACACTCTTCATTTTTGTATGGTAGAATGTATTAGGACTTATGCTTGGATCTGCGTATTTAGTGGAGAAGTAAACTGAGTTATTTTTAAAATTTGATGACTGAAAAGTTTCTTAGCCTAGCTCGATGATTGTTGACTCCCATGGCCTTTGTTCCTGCATGACTTGACAACCCTGTGGTTTGAATGTGACCCATGCGATTGTTTTTCCCTTCGTCCCTAGCTCGCCAGTCCTTGCCTGAGCAGTCGGCCAGGAGCCTGATCTACGGTCGTCGCCTTAGCGTTAAAAGACCTATGGATCTCAATGCCCGTATTTTCTGTGCAAGGATGATGAGCGAATGATGCACCTGTTAGCTGTCTACCTCTGATTATTTGTACTTGGTTGAATGATTATCTTGCGCCTGGATGTGTTTCTTTAACCCTGAAATTGTTGTTGGCATGGCCTTTCCTTCCACTGTGCGTTTTTTTTACCTCGCTCGAATGTCACTGTGTTGTTTCACCTCTAAGGTTGTCCTCAACAGATGGTTCACCATGCGTCTGATGTGTTGTTGAAGGAAAATTGTAACCCTGAAAATTGTAACACTAATCTATACAACCCACCATCAACGGACAGTAGAGGGCATTAAAGTCAACTAAGAGATTTAAAATGTTCCAACGATTTAGAACATCCATGTGGCGATATGATAATCCACTCATTAATTTTTGAATAACATCTGTTAGCTATGACTGTTTTCATGGATTATTTGTAAAAGACATGCATCCACATATTTTTAAACACCGTTTACCTATTTTCTTTGACCATTGACAGAGAGGTAAGAAAATGCCTGTTGTTCTTGAGTGTTTAATGCAATTACAGTTGAAACAATACTCTAATGCCAGAAAATCACCTCATGACAACACGAGATTCTGAACACCACAATCTAAACGCGCCTAATTTGTATCACGTCCACCTGTAAATTTTTTATTGCGTACTTCACATTCTTCTCCATTACGTACCTTGATTATAATTTTTTTCTAACATTTTGCAAGTGGGTCGATCACGGCATAAATTCCTTTCAGTTTGTATATGTGAGAATGATTTTTGTGGCTGAATGCTTTTGCACGCTCATAATTATTCCCTGAGTTAAGTCACTGCCAGAACATTCTCATTAATTGCTAAATGGCCCGTCTGCGCAGGGTTAAGGTGGTAGACGAGTTACTGTTTAATTCTTTTACTCCCTGATGTAGAAATATTCCTGGATGATTTCCTCTTAATGGAATGGCATGCTTGCATGATGTCCTTTCCCTTTTACCTGCCATTGTACAGTCAACCGTCAGCTTGGAAACCACCTACGTTAATGGCCTGGTCTCGTCCCAGTAATTGCCTTTAATTTGAGTAGACAGTTGTCATTTTTAGTTCGGTCATTACGACAAGATTTTATTTCTTTATTTTGGAGTCAGCCAGAATCTCGGGATTGCCCAGTGAGATTTTCTTAACCAACAACGTTCCCTTCCTTTTCTGCACAGACCTTTTTATCATTTGCCCAACGCTCTACCAAGAGGTTGTTGGCGTTCCAGTGTCGAAGCCCGAGCCCAGAGCCTTCATTTCAGTCTTGTGTCTCATTAAAGGTGTTCTCAGTGTTTACCTTCCATGCCTCTTGAATCCGATTCTGGTGTGCTTTGTTTAAATGTTGGGAAGCTAATACTCAATCACAGTTTTACTTGACACCTTTTCCACCCTGCCCTTTATTAAATAATATATATATTTAGGAAGTTAAAAGAGCCTCAAGTCGAGATTAAGTTTTGTCCAGTTAAAATTTATAATTCACTTTATCATTATTCCAGATTAAATTTTGTTTAGTTTAAAATTTATTTTAAAATAATACTACAGCTAAGATTTATGCCTACAAAGTCATACTATCTCTAGTTGTGTAAGAGTGGCTTGAATGTAGAGAGTGGGTTTCACTTTTATATTTTTATTCATTTCCTATTTATATTCATAGTGAAATGATGGTATTCATATATGAAGAAATCCCCATGTAAAATATAGTACTCACTTTTATAATTATATTCATCTTCCTATTTATTTTCACATCTATAAATGATGGTAACCATTAAGGAGTAAGATTAGATTCTTTTTAACTTGCACCCTATGGCTTATGGATGTCCTCACCTTAGTTGCACATTCATGGCTAAGTGGTTGGGAAATCCAACCAATCACATGTTGTTGGTATGTTGCTTTATAAAAGAAGGATGACATTATGTTGATGATAATTTTGTTTTGCATGTACAATAATGTCGATAGTTTCCCTCATTTTTCTTTTTATGTTGATTCTTATAAGTTGCCCTTTTTATAAAAGAGATATGAAAACAAATCCCTTAAGTTCATTGTACACTTAGGCGTGCTTGGGTTATAAAGGAGTGGTAAGGCAAGGCACTCGAGTCTCTTGCGCCTTATGACAATGTGGATGCAGTATTGATGGTTTTAGTTTCTCGCTTCTTACGTAGTGGATTGTATGTCATGAATGATAGTCATAGATTTTAGGTTTCTTGTGCATTTGGATTTATGTAGTAAATGGTGGTTTTAGATATCTAGTTTTTTTTTCATCTAGTTTATTCTTGAATGATGGCTTTAAACTTATTTATTTCAGGCGCACATGAAAATTAAGGTATTGAATGACGTATTGCATAATGTTTATATTTTACTTCTTGCGCGCAAGGGAATGTCAATGTAATGAATGGGTGTCGGTTATTTACTTCTTGCATCATCAAAAATTTATTGTAACAATTCAGAGTGTAAGAGTGTATAAATTGCGACCTTATAAAAATATCATAGTTTTCAATATGGGCGTAAATAAATTGTTTCAATGTCTACCTTTTGCAAAATACTTTAGAGGGCCGATTCTAAATATTCTTGAAAGATCTATAGAATTGATTAATGTGGAGCGAAGGGTCCTGGATGATCTTGATGTTGTGATTTAGCTTGTCTGCTTGGACTTGTTTGTTTGGGGTGGGATGCAGACACCTCCTTGTTCCTCAGAACAGTCGCTAGCCCCGAGACCTTAAATGGTCAAAATCGATGGGAACCTGGGCTTGAGCATTGCTTATGTGTCCTGGAGGTCCTAACGATTGCAGGGTAGGACGGGTGGGTGGTCATTCTTATTTTCGTTGGTTGAATGTCGTACATTGCTTCCAGGTGCTTGATGTGCTTTTATGTTAGGCCGTTATGTTGTTGTTGCGTGATTTGTATGCATTGTATTGACGTCGTGTTGTGATGTAGATCAGTATAAGGTCTCTATTACCCTTCTACACATGCACACACACAAAAAAAATTCCTGCACTTGTTATGAGAGGCTTGTTGTCGTAACTAAACGAGACGGTTGTTACATGTGGTATCAGAGCGGGTTCAATCCACGACTTAGGATCACTACGGCTTTCGTTGATATGATTTGATTATAATGTACTAATTGAGTTGACTTCTATCCGTGCAGGTAATCATGGTTAGAGGATGCCACAGAGGCAGACAATGGGGTGCTAGGGGAGGAGGCACGACACCTCCAGTAGCATCCACGCCTGAGGGATCTAACCCCCAAGGAGACGAGCAAGTTCTCGGACATGAGCAGATAACAGTTGGTGATGTGGTCAAAATGATGAGATCTTTTCAGCGCATGTCCGAGGCACTGATCAATCGTTTGGACAGAGATGAGGCCAGGGCACCGACACCCATTGAGGTTCCACCATGCACTTCGGTCGGTACTGGTAGCATTCACTGTGAACTCGAGAAGGTCAAATTTCCCGAGTTCTTTGGTGCCCCGGACGACGCAGCCACTGAGGCATGGTTGGAGAATATGATGATGTGCTTTGCACTTCATGAATATACCTCCAACATGAAGGTCTGCATGGCGGTCTTTCAACTGAAGGGGAGCGCTCTTCTATGGTGGAAGACGCTCCTACTGCAGCTGAATGTGGCCGTCGAAGACGTGTCATGGGAACTGTTCGAGGAACGGTTCCGAGAGAGGTACCTTTCAGAAGAATTCATTGAGTGTCAGCTCAATGAGTTCAACGCCTTATGACAGGGCAGTCATACGGTGCCCGAGTACGAGGCCCATTTTATGGAGCTGCTCCGGTATGCTCCACACCTTAACACTGAGAAACTTAAGGTCAACTGGTTCGTGTTCGGCCTTAACGACAACATACGTGCAAAGGTTAGGATTCTGATGCCTCAAACCTTGCATGATGCCGTCCAAAAGGCCCTCATAACAGAGGAGGAGCTTATCAGCGGGGGTCATACCAGGACTCCAGCGAGACGAGCAGGGTAGGTGTCATCTGGAGCACAACAACATCAGACACCATCTAGACGTGCGATGAGATATCATGGCTTCCAGAGGGGATCCTCCTTTAGTAGACCTCGGTGACCGAAACCTCAGTAGTGGACACCTTATCGGGGACCACAACATCATCAACAACATCGCTCGCAACAACAACAATTTAGGGCTGTACAGTAGAACAGACTAGGGTACCAGTCCGGTGGGCCATCATCTTCTACTTCGGGTACCAGGACTATTAGGCCGAAGAAGGGGTGTTGGACGTGTGGGGAGCCACACTACCAGCGTGACTGCCCTATGGAGAGGACCAGAGCATCCAGATCAATCGGACCCACTACCATGGGAGATATGGGCAAGGCCCATCAGATTCATGTAGTGGTGAATAATCGCCAGGCAGAGCATCAGTCGACTGTGCTCGAGACGATAGGTACCGTCGCTGAACAGACCCTTAGTATTTTGATAGATATCGGTGCTACCGAGAGTTTCATTTATGGTGCAACGCTAAAAAGGATTAAGGTAAAGGCAGTCGAACAGGATGAGTTTAGCTTCGTAGAGATGGCTTCGGGAGCCGAACAAAAGGTTGGAGGAAAGGTTACAGGCTGTGTCCTTAACCTTGGAGAGTTTGTTACAAGGGCCAACCTGTACGTCACGATCCTAGGATCTTATGCTGTCGTGATTGGTATGGACTGGTTGGAATTGCATGAGGCGATACTCAACTGTAAGACGAAACATTTGAGCATGTTCGATGACGAGGGACAGAGACGTGTGATTGTAGGATGGAACCAGGGAGTTTCCCTAAGGTTCATCTCTTCCTTACAACTACGGAAGAGCATGCGCAAGGGGTGCAAGATTTATGCGATCCTTGCGTTAAACGAGAAGGGATTAACAGAAGGTTTAGAACACCTTCCGGTAGTGAGAGAGTTTGCGGACGTATTTCCGGAGGAGTTACCTGGAATGCCGCCGGACAGGGAATTGGAGTTCACTATAGACCTAAAACCGGGAATTGAACCGATAGTGAGAACGCCTTCTCGGATGTCGACCCCGGAATTACAAGAGTTAAGAATGTAACTAAAAGAATTGTTGCACCTCGGATTGATACGTCCAAGTGTGTCACCGTGGGGTGCACCTGTTATTTTCATATGAAAGAAGGATGGGTCGTGGAGGCTCTTCATTGACTACCGTCAATTGAACAAGGCCACGATCAAGAATCAGTATCCGTTGCCAAGAATTGATGATCTGTTTGATCAAATGAAGGGCGCAACAGTGTTCTCAAAGATCGACTTGCGATCAGGATACCACCAATTACAGATTAAGGAAGATGACGTCCCTAAGACCGCCTTTAAGATGAGGTTTGGACATTATGAGTTCACTGTTTTACCGTTTGGACTGATAAACACCCCAGGGGTATTTATGAGTTTGATGAATGGGGTGTTCCGCGAGTACTTGGACAAGTTCATCCAAGTGTTCATTGACGATATTTTGATTTACTCTCGGACAACGGAGGAGCATGACGAGCACTTGCGCTTGGTACTACAGTGTCTGCGAGAGCACAAATTGTATGGGAAGTTGTCCAAATGATCTTTTTATCAATCGAAGATTCACTACTTAGGGCATGTCATCTCCGACGAAGGCATCGTCGTGGATCCAACAAAGGTCGAGGCTATTATGGAATGGCCTGCGCTAATGAATGTCCCAGAAGTGCGTAGCTTCATGGGTTTAGTAGGATACTATCGACGGTTCGTCGAGGGATTTTCGAAGATAGAAAATTCGATCACAGAATTGCAGAAGAAAAACAAGAAGTTTGTTTGGACCGAGAAATGTGCAGAAGCATTTCAGAGGCTCAAGGAGTTGTTGACAACAACACTGATACTAAATGTCCCAAACATGGACGTGGACTTCTTGGTATGCACTGACACATCCAGGGAAGGATTAGGCGGAGTCTTGATGCAAGACAGATGAGTGATCGCTTACATTTCGAGGAAATTGAGAAGGCATGAGGAGAACTATGCGACGCACGATTTGGAGTTGTTAGACATCATATATGCCTTGAAGGTTTGGAGACACTACCTTGTTGGATGAAAATTTGAACTAAAGACCGACCATTGTGGACTACAACACATTTTTACGCAAAGCGACCTGAACGCGCGACAACGACTTGAACGCGCGACAACGACATTGGTCGAAATTGCTTAGCGAGTACGACTTCAAGATTACTTACATAAAAGGAAGGGTGAACCGAGTGGAAGATGCATTGAGTCGGAGACTGCGCATCTTTTCAGTGCTGCCTCTTCAGACGAATCTACGTGAAAAGATTCTAATCTTTCAGCGTGACGATGAATGGTACAAAGAGGTCGAGGGTTTTTTCGGACAAAACACAATGATGGTACCACGATTTGAAAGATTTTCATTTGATAGTGATGGTTTATTGAGGTTTAAAAATCAGATCTACGTATCTTCGAACGACGAATTGAGGATGTTGATCCTGAGCGAGGCTCATAGAGCAATTTACATGGCTCACCTGGGAGTCACGAAGATGAGGGAAAACCTTAAACCCTTATTCTTTTGGAAGGGAATAAAGGAAAACATAGTCAACTATGTGGCCAGGTGTCTAGAATGTCAGCGGGTTAAGGCTGAACATAGACACCCAGCAGGATTACTACAACCACACGCTATTCCAGAATCGAAATGTGAGGTTATTTTGATGTATTTTATTGTTGGATTGCCACTAACAACAAGGAGACATGACTCGATTTTTGTAGTAGTAGAAAATTTGACGAAGAGTGCTCACTTTATTCCTGTGCGTATGATGTATTAGGCACCTGAAATAGCTAGAGTTTTCATCAGTGAGATTGTGAGGCTGCATGGCATGCCTAAGAGGATTATATCCGATCGAGGATCGGTATTTACTGGATGATTTTAGACGAGTTTCCAAGAGGCCTTGGGAACCCAACTTAACTTTAGTACTGTGTATCACCCGAAGACTGACGGGCAGACCAAACGAACGAACCAGACCTTGGAGGACATGTTGCGCATGTACGTGATGGACCAACAAAAGCGTTGGGAATAATTCTTACCGCTAGTGGAGTTCACTTACAACAACAGTTACCAGAGCACCATTAAGATGACGCCTTTTGAGTTTCTTTACGAGCGACCGTGTAAGACACCCTTGAGTTGGGATCGACTTGAAGATAGGGTCCTGGTGGGACCAGAAGCGATCCAGGAAATGAAAGAGCAAATGCAAACAATAAGGCAAAGGATTAAAGAAGCACAGGATCGACAGAAAAGTTATGCCGATGCACACTGTGTCGACCATAGTTACGAGGTTGGCGATCGAGTCTTCTTACAGGTTAAACCACATAAGAGTTCGATCAAGTTTGGAAAGGGAGATAAACTCTCTCCTAGGTTCATGGGACCTTTTGAGATTGTGGAGAGAAAGGGGCCCATGGCCTATCGACCAGCCTTGCCTGATTCTTTGAGGCATATGCACGATGTTTTTCATGTATCTATTTTGAGACATTATATTAGTGATCCTACACATGCTATTGACATGAGTTCCTTGTAGGTATCGAATGAGGGGGAGCTCAGGGCTGAGTCGGTCTGCATCTTGGATCATCGTGTTCGACAACTACGACGTCGAACGGTAGATCAGGTCAAGGTCCAATGGGACAATTATAGTCCGCACTCGACGACCTCGGAGGACGCATATGATATGCACCAAGAGTTTCCATTTTTGTTTGATAGATAGACATATGATACTGTGATACACTTTATTTTGGCATTTATACTGTGAAACTTCGAGATGAAGTTTAGACCAAGAGGGGGTGTATGTAACATCCTGCTCTGGTGCACTGAGCAAACTTATTCTTTGAGGACACTTGCTCGCAAGTGATCCAGATTATTATGCTATTAAAACTTTGATTTTTATTATGAGGCGTTATGGGTTGATGATATGTTTTTTTACTACATTGACATAGACAGGTGCTATTCACTCGGTTTTACTGAGTGTGCAGGGTTTTAGACCTCGAGGATGTAGAGGCATTGATGGAACCCCTTGGAATCCAGATCGAGTCAGGGAGTGTGCCATTGGGGTTTGATTGTTTTACTATGATATTAGTGCATCTGACTGGATGATTTGATATGGATATGTTCTGACATGATTTGTTGATGATGCAGGCTGACGATAGCTTGCTGACCAGACTCAAATATGGAGTAATGGGGTCATGCACAACTACCAAAGATGTTGAGGGAGAGGTGTGGACAGTAGCCCTGCCACAGCCTACTAGCACTCCCTCCGTGGCTCGAACTGTAGGTTATCAATTACCTAGTTCGAGAGGACCCACGATTTCGTGAGGGCAGACTGCGACAGTCGCTCACGATGATTCTAAGGGGCACACAATAAGGCGGGGGCCTTATTCCTTAGAGGCCCTTAGTCTCCCACAAGTTCACCTGGAGGAGTGTTGACTCCAGGGGTTATTGATGTCTACCAAGTCAGTTAAGAGGTGAGTGGCACCCTTGGAGCACATAGTGCGTCCTGAAGGGCACATCGCGCAAGGGAACATATGAGGCGAGTGGCACCCTTGGAGCACCTAGTGCATCCTGAAGGGCACGCCATGTTGTTGATGATAGAGGGATGAACCTAGATGGCCCTAAGATGAATAACATGTTAAGTAATTTTTAAAAAACAATTTCCCTAATTAAATGTTCGCCCAGTACGAAATTTATAAAATTTTGTCTTCTATAAAAAAAAATAAAATAATAATAATAATAATAATAATAAAAACAACTTAAATAATAATTATGATCTTCGTTAAATCTTGTAACATGAAGGGAGTAAGAAATTTAATTTATTCATAAAAAATAAAATCTGTGGATATAAAATGTAAAGAGGGAATTAATTGTTTTATCTTGTGATAATTTAAAATATACTAATTTAATGATAAAAGGGGAAGAGGGGTTAAATTCCACACCTACCTTTTTGAGTTCTAATTAAAAGGGGAAAGAGGGAAAATAAAAAAAATTAGGAAACTAGGGAAAAGAGGTAACATAAAAAGGGAAAAAGGGGAACTTAAGGGAAAAAGCGGAAAGTCAACTTAGTAAAGAATCTACCATGTAAGAGCTTTCTATTTTTAAATTGAATTAACAATTTCATAATAGGGAAAGCCTTTAAAACCTGTAAGGGAATTTGGGGACACCTAGGAGTGATTCTAGGAGTAACTCTAGGTGGGTGAGGGAAATAAGATAATTAATTAATTAAAGAAATTAAATAATGGAGGAATGAAGGGGATGGGTGACACTTGTACGCAGAAGAAATTTTAGGAATTTATTTTTAAAACTTTAATTAAATGATATTTTAGGAAAGAAAGGAAGTTCAAAACTCTATAAAATGAAGAAAGGAGAAGGATAAAGGATCATATTTTGTTTACGTGACGTTACGTTGCAGAAATATCTACTTGACTGATTTAATTGTGGGACTTAGGGATACCCAACTCAGAGAGGAGTGGTAGTTCGGCCTTGCAAGGCGAGCTGGGAGCTAGTCGAAATCTCTGGATAGTGTGTGTGTCCCCTTTGCGGCTCGTGGGGTTAAGGGGGAAGAAGAGTACCCCTAGCATTGGCTGGAAGGTACCAGTGAAGTCTCGACGGTCGGCGAACGGGAGTTGCATGGAGCACGCGGGATGCCAATCAGAGCGGGTGATCAGGCAATGGTACGCTCTTCATTTTTGTATGGTAGAATGTATTAGGATTATGCTTGGATCTGCGTATTTAGTGGAGAAGTAAACTGATTTATTTTTAAAATTTGATGACTGAAAATTTGCTTAGCCTAGCTCGATGATTGTTGACTCCCATGGCCTTCGTTCCCGCATGACTTGACAGCCCTGTGATTTGATTGTGACCCATGCGATTTTTTTTCCCTTCGTCACTAGCTCGCCAGTGCTTGCCTGAGTAGTCGGCCAAGAGCCTGATCTACGGTTGTCGCCTTAGCGTTAAAAGACCTATGGATCTCAACGCCCTGCTTTTCTGTGCAAGGATGATGAGCGAAGGACGCACCTGTTAGCCATTTACCTCTGATTATTTGTCCTTGGCTGAATGATTATCTTGCGCCTGGATGTGTTTCTTTAACTCTGAAATTGTTGTTGGCATGGCCTTTCCTTCCACTGTTCATTTTTTTTACCTTGCTGGAATGTCCCTGTGTTGTTTCACCTCTAAGGTTGTCCTTGACAGATGGTTCGCCATGCACCTGATGCATTGTTGAAGGAAAATTGTAACCTTGAAAATTGTAACACTAATCTATACAACCCACCATCAACATACAGTAGAGGGCATTAAAGTCAACTGAGAGATTTAAAATGTTCCAACGATTCAGAGCATCCTTGTGGCGATATGATAATCCACTCATTAATTTTTGAATAACATCTGTTAGCTATGACTATTTTCATGGATTATTTGTAAAAGACATGCATCCACATATTTTAAAAAACCGTTTACCTATTTTCTTTGACCATTGATAGAGAGGTAAGAAAATGCCTGTCGTTCTTGAGTGTTTAATGCAATTACAGTTGAAACAATACTCTAATGCTAGAAAATCACCTCACGACAACACGAGATTCTGAACACCACAATATAAATGCGCCTAATTTGTATCACGTCCACCTGTAATTTTTTTATTGCGTACTTCACATTCTTCTCCATTATGTACCTTGATTATAATGTTTTTCTAACATTTTGCAAGTGGTTCGATCATGGCATATATTCCTTTCAGTTTGTATATGTGACAATGATTTTTGTGGTTGAATGCTTTTGCACGCTCATAATTATTCCCTGAGTTAAGTCGCTGCCATAACGTTCTCTTTAATTTCTAAATGGCCCGTCTGCGCAGGGTTAAGGTGGTAGATGGGTTACTGTTTAATTCTTTTACTCCCTAATGTAGAAATATTCCTGGACGATTTCCTCTTATTGGAATAACATGCTTGCGTGATGTCCTTTCCTTTTTACTTTCCATTGTATAGTCAACCGTCAGCTTGGAAACCTCCCGCGTTAATGGCCTGGTCGCGTCCTAGAAATTGCCTTTAATTTGAGTAGACAATTGTCATTTTTAGTTCGGTCATTACGACAAGATTGTATTTCTTCGTTTTGGCGTCAGCCAGAATCTTGGGATTGCCCAGTGAGATTTTCTTAACCAACACCGTTCCCTTCCTTTTCTGCATAGACCCTTTTATCATTTTCCCAACGCTCTATCTAGAGGTTGTTGGCGTTCCAGTTTCGAAGCCCGAGCCTAGAGCCTTCGTTTAAATCTTGTGTCTCATTAAAGGTGTTCTCAGTGCTTACCTTCCATGCCTCTTGAACCCGATTCTGGTGTGCTTTGTTTAAATGTTGGGAAGCTAATACTCAATCATAGTTTTACTTGACACCTTTTTCACCCTGCCCTTTATTAAATAATATATATATATATATAGGAAGTTAAAAAGAGCCTCAAGTCGAGATTAAGTTCTGTCCAGTTAAAATTTATAACTCAGTTTATCATTATTCCAGATTAAATTTTGTTTAGTTTAAAATTTATTTTAAAATCATACTACAACTAAGATTTATGCCTACAAAGTCATACTATCTCTAGTTGTGTAAGAGTGGCTTGAATGTAGAGAGTGGGTTTCACTTTTATATTTTTATTCATTTCCTATTTATATTCATAGTGAAATGATGGTATTCATATATGAAGAAATCCCCATGTAAAAGATACTACTCACTTTTATAATTATATTCATCTTCCTATTTATTTTCACATCTATAAATGATGGTAACCATTAAGGAGTAAGATTAGATTCTTTTTAACTTGCACCCTATGGCTTATGGATGTCCTCACCTTAGTTGCACATTCATGGCTAAGTGGTTGGGAAATCCAGCCAATCACATGTTGTTGGTATGTTGCTTTATAAAAGAAGGATGACATTATGTTGATGATAATTTTGTTAAGCATGTACAATAATGTTGATAGTTTCCCTCATTTTTCTTTTTATGTTGATTCTTATAAGTTGCCCTTTTTCTAAAAGAGATATGAAAACAAATCCCTTAAGTTCATTGTACACTTAGGCATGCTTGGGTTATAAAGGAGTGGTAAGGCAAGGCACTCGAGTCTCTTGCGCCTTATGACAATGTGGATGCAGTATTGATGGTTTTAGTTTCTCGCTTCTTGCTTAGTGGAATGTATGTCGTGAATGATAGTCATAGATTTTAGGTTTCTTGCGCATTTGGATTTATGTAGTAAATGGTGGTTTTAGATATCTAGTTTTTTTTTCATCTAGTTTATTCTTGAATGATGGCTTTAAACTTACATATTTCAGGCGCACATGAAAATTAAGGTATTGAATGACGTATTGCATAATGTTTAGATTTTACTTCTTGCACGCAAGGGAATATCAATGTAATGAATGGGTGTCGGTTATTTACTTCTTGCGTTATCAAAAATTTATTGTAACAATTCAGAGTGTAAGAGTGTATAAATTGTGACCTTATAAAAATATCGTAGTTTTCAATATGGGCGTAAATAAAGTGTTTCAATGTCTACCTTTTGCAAAATACTTTAGAGGGCCAATTCTAAATATTCTTGAAAGATCTATAGAATTGATTAATGTGGAGCGAAGGGTCCTGGATGATCTTGATGTTGTGATTTAGCTTGTCGGCTTGGACTTGTTTGTTTGGGGTGGGATGCAGACACCTCCTTGTTCCTCAGAAAAATCACTAGCCCTGAGACCTTAAATGGTCAAAATCGATGGGAACCTAGGCTTGAGCGTTGCTTATGTGTCCTGGAGGTCCTAACCATTGTAGGGTAGGACAGGTGGGTGGTATTCTTATTTTCGTCGGTTGAATGTCGTACATTGCTTCCAGGTGTTTGATGTGATTTTATGTTAGGCTGTTATGTTGTTGTTGCGTGAGTTGCATGCGTTGTGTCGACATCGTGTTTTGATGTAGAGTATAATGTCTTTATTACCCTTCTACACACGCACACAAAAAAAATAAAATCATGCACTTGTTATGAGAGGCTTGTTGTCGTAACTAAACGAGAGGGTTGTTACAGGCAATATGTACAAGTTCACTCTCCTGAATAAACCATAGTTGAATAAGGTCTACCATTTTCTCTATAACTCCTTTTCTAGGAGCATTCAAGTAGTGAAACTTGGAGTAGTTTCAGAGAATACATTGAGTTATATTATCTACATGATCATATTATTCTAATAAGTGAAGAATTTCAGAATTTGAAGAAGTCTCATGAAGCATTATCAGGTTCTATGTGATGGTTGGTTAATGGTGATAATTTAATGTAAAGTTTTATTATCTCTCATATATTCTTGGGTGGAAGGAAGGGGAAAGGATGGAGAGGTCAACCCTCTCGTGATATTGGAGGATCATATCTTCCTTTTGGATGTTTATCCACCCCTTTATATTTGGAAGTTGTAGCTACCTTTGGAAGTCATTACTTCCCTTGAGCAATAACTATTGATTATTTCTCATATATTGTGCATGGTGTATTGTGGTGTATTGGTGTAACTCTTCTACTATTGTTCATTTCTCATTGGATATAATTGAATATATAATCTGGTTGACGTATAAGTTGAATTTTTTAAAAATTGTACTTGATACTGATTCACCCCCTCTCAGTATCATCAATTGGTATCATAGTTGGTTTCCTTCAGAACAATTTAACCACTGGACGGAAAATATTGAGCAGAGATGGATGACCATGAGCACGTTCCAAATGGGATTCAACGATTTGATGGAAGCAATTATGCATACTAGAGTGATAGAGTGAAAAATTACCTAACAACTTTGGGAATAGACATTTGGTACTCAGTGGTAAATGGCTATGTAATCCCAAAGAATGCTCCAACCGATCCAAATGAGAAGAAGATTATGAGTTGTAATTCAAAATCCAGACATGTTATTCTAGGAGCATTGGAACCAACCATTTCTAACAAAGTGATGGGATGAAACACTGCTAAAGAGGTATGGGAAAAACTCAAGAGTATCTATGAAGGTGATCCAAAAGTTAAGCAGGTCAAGCTTCAATGACATAGAGAAGAATTTGAAAATTTGAAGATGGATGAAAAGGAAGATATTGCAACCTATTTTCTTAGAGTTGATGAAGTTGTTAATTCTATCAGAGGATTATATGAAGAGCTCAATGAATCCTTGGTTGTACAAAAAGTGTTGAGATCACTTTTCTTGAAGTATGATGCTAAGGTCTCTGCCATTGAAGAAACTAAGGACTTGACCAAAATGACAATGGATGAATTACATGGGTCTCTTATAACATATGAAATGAGAATAGGTACAAAAAGTGACCAACCAAACAATGAAGTAGCCTTTAAATCCATAAAGAAGACAAAAGACAAGGATAACGACCTTGATGAAGAAATAACAAATTTCGTAAGAAGGTTCCAGAAGGGAACTTGAAGATACAAAGGTAAGTCTCCTCTCAAATGATTTAACTATGGTAGAATATGACATATTGTTGAAAAATGCTACTATAAAAAGAGAAGTCTCAAAAATAAAAAGAGATTCTACTCCAAGGATGATGACATCTCCTCAGATGAGAGTGATGAAGAAGATAATGATGGAGGAGAAGTCCTCTTCATAACCCAATAAACCCAGGATGACGATCACAATAGTTCTAAAGAAGAAGAAATCATTTCTAAAGAAGATTCAAATGAAGAAACCAACCTTGATTCCTTTTGGGGATATAAAGACAACGTAGAGAGTGAACAAGAAGATCAGAATATTGAAAAGTTGAAGCATGTTGAAACTAAAAATAACAAGCTTAGAAAAACAAACATAATACTAAAAGGTGAATTGAGTCGTTGTGAAGAAGAAAATTACAGGCTTGAAAAGACCATTGGTAGCTTTAAGGAACAATTAGAATACTATGAGAAATTGAAAGAAGAATTGGATCACACAAAAGGGGAGCTACTATTGACAATAGAAAAGTTGAAGAAGTTCGAAAAAAACACTGAAAAATTAGATGAGATCCTTAGCAGTCAAAGATCTCCAAATGAAAATACATGACTAGGATACAATGACATTTTGAAGACAACAAAACAAGAGAAGGAAGATGAAAATGATGAAACCAACACTCCGGAGAAAGTTGAACAACAAGATATAAGACTAGAATTCAGAAGGAATGAGACATCAAGAAGATCCTCTCCCATCAGGTATGAAAGAAATCATTATGAAGGAAACTACAAAAGAATAGATCGTGAACCCATATGGACTACACCAAAAATAAGATCACTTACTCCCAGGTATCAAAATTTCTTTCTTGGACATTGTTATACTTGTGAAAATTTTGGACACAAGGAAATCAATTGTAGAATCAGTGAAAGGAACAACTACGCAAGATACATGAATGGTGCCAATAGTAGATATGGAAATGTTCGCAAAACTGTCAACAAAAATTATAATCCATTTGACCCATTAATGGATCAAAATATTGTATGCTACAACTGCAATAATATTGGTCACAAAGCACGAGATTACAGAGAGAAGAAGGAAGATAATCCCATGCCAAATGTCCCTATACCAACTACAACATGGAAAAGGAAAGAAATTACACACAATGAAAATTGTCGAATAAAATTGGTTGCTAAAGAATGCAAAGAACAAGATGAATGGTTCATAGACAGTGGGTGCTCATCTCATATGACCGGAGATCAAAGAAAATTTGTCAGCTTGAAGAAAAAGGGTGGAAATGTTGCATTTGGAGATGAATCATCTACCAAAATACTTGGAA
This sequence comes from Picea engelmannii, assembly GCA_009831015.1. Classification (NCBI taxonomy): domain Eukaryota; kingdom Viridiplantae; phylum Streptophyta; class Pinopsida; order Pinales; family Pinaceae; genus Picea; species Picea engelmannii. The sequence goes on from ML777047.1 coordinate 839,020, forward strand.
AAGGAACTGTAAAGCTTGGAAGTGAAAATGTAAAAGCAGGAAAAGTCCTATTGGTTGAAGATCTAAAGCATAATCTCCTAAGTGTCATCAAAATATGTGATCAAGGATACACTCTTACGTTTGACTCCTGAAAATGTAAAATTAGAAAAAAGAACTTAGGAAGATTGGTTGTAACTGCAACAAGAAGACCGAACAACATATACATCCTAGACATGAAGAAGAGAGAGAAGACATAAGCCACACAAAAGGATTCCAAGGAAGAAAAAGTCCCAAAGAAAAAAAATAAGGATGAAGTATTATTGAGTGCCACATGTTCAGGGGGAGCAACCCCAAAGAAGAAGGTCACCTTATGCCATTGAACTCAGGGGGAGCAACCCCATCCTTTTCCATTGATGTCAAAGGGGGAGAGAAATTGGTATCATGATGACAGGGGGAGCATGAGTGTTTCCATCAATGACAAAGGGGGATGTTGTTGGAAGATTGCTTGTTGTCATTGATGTCAACCCTAGTAATTGGTTGTAGTAATTGATGTCAACCCTAGCCATTGGCTTTTGGACCCAAAAATTGATCGAAGTAGATAAAAATGAAGGAAATTAAACATACAGTTTCAACACCCATGGATGGATAGTATAATTCATGCTTCTTCCGGTGGTATGTGGCACGTCACGTAGATCCTCATGATCGAGGAGAAATGAATTTTTGAAGATGACAATGTGAATTGAAGCATAAACTACATGTCGGCCCTAATGTTAAAAGGAAGTGACATAAAGGGTATAAATACATCTCATTATACATTCATTTTTCAACACACACAAGTTTTTTAATGAACAAGGATATACAAGTCGAATTTCAGAGGAAATTTGAAGTAAAGAAGGCCAAATTTCAAGGGAGGATGAAGTCTTTTGGTGATGTGTTTTAAGGTATGTTATTTACAGGTCATCTTATCATTTTTCGCTATAATTTTTTTTATAGAATGATTCATATGTTGAAATTTTTATGTTATTGAGAATACATATCTATGAACCTGTAGTAAAAATTTCAACTCTTTGTTCGCTAAAATTTTAGAGATACACTATGTGGAAGATAGGGTTTTTGACTAGTCCTGAAGCTAGTCATAAACATGTGTTTCGGGTAAAACAATCATAACGCCTTCATAGAGAATCCAAATGAAGTGAGAGAAAATGCATTGGAAAGAGTATGGGCTGTATTTTCCTATGTACAAATTTCAAAATCTTATGTTAAATATTGAGCGCCGGGCATGTTGTACAAGTTCGCTCTCATGAATAAACCATAATTGAATAAGGTCTACCATTTTCTCTATAACTCCTTTTCTGGGAGGATTCAAGGAGTGAAACTTGGAGGAGTTTTAGAGAATACATTGAGTTATATTATCTATAGGATCATATTATTCTAAGAAGTGAAGAATTTCATAAGTTGAAGAAGTCTCAAGAAACATTATCAGTTTCTATGTGATGGTTGGTTGATGATGATAATTTAATGTAAAGTTTTATTATCTCTCATATATTCTTGGGTGGAAGGAATGGGAAAGGATGGAGAGGTCAACCCTCTCTTGATATTGAAGGATCGTATCTTCCTTTTGGAGGTTTATCCACCCCTTTATATTTGGAAGATGTAGCTACGTTTGGAAGTCATTACTTCCCTTGAACAATAGCTATTGATTATTTCTCATATATTGTGCATGGTGTATTGGTGTAACTCTTCTACTATTGTTCATTTCTCATTGGATATAATTGAATATATAATCTGGTTGAAGTATAAGTTGATTTTTTTTTTAAATTGTACTTGATATTGATTCACCCCCCTCTCAGTATCATCAATCTCTAATGACGCATTAATGGAAATGCAAACATGGAAAAACAACAATATGTTAACTTAGAGGAATATTTCAAGGTACTTTTACAATGACTTTGAATATGGTGTGAGAATATAAAACGTAGGAAATTGAATTATTTTTCCGAATATATAATATTTATTCATAGAAGTTGTGAATCATTATGTTAAATTTGATTTTTTCTAACAATGGTATGTTATTTTTCAACAATTTAATATAAGGTATATGTCTTTGTTCATGTAGGTTTTGAGTACCTTAACGATGAAATTTCATTCCAAAAACTTGTATAATTATAGAGAACCTGTTGTTCTAATGCAATGTATTTTTGGAAATTTATAATATTAATTTATAATATTTTTTTAAATTATGAAATTTAATATATCCTTGAAATTACAATGCCTTTTGTTCATGCAGGCTAAGAGGGTCTTAACATGATCAAATTATTATTATTATTATTTATATTTATTTATTTTCAGATCGTAGATATTGGTCTCTTCTAGTGCAACATATAACTCATTTTAGAAATGGTTAATCCGGAAAAAAGTTATAGAAGAAATAAGAGAGGTATGTATTATAGGATTTTGATATATGCGAAGCAAAAAATAGATTAAAAATAGTAAACAATATTAATTAAAAAAAAAAAAACTATATATTTGGAATCTACGTAGCTGACTCTATCTATGTCTGTATTTTCGTCAACAACTAAATTGTGTATCCTATATAAAGATAACACAAAAAACATAGATATAGAGATGTATTCACAAAAATGGAGATTTTGTTTTTATCAATTTGCAGACCGAACCGCGAGTTTTGTCATCCTTAACCTAAATATGAGGAAACTAAGTCAACATACATGTATGTTAAAGTTGTGAATCCCACCCAAAATTTTTTGAATTAAAAAGAATGTGCACGCGTTCTTAAGAGCATGCACACACTCTAGGAATGTAGACACATTTCTTATAGCACACAGGTGCTCTAGAAACATTTACACATTTCTAAAAGCACGCACACACTCTTATATCTTATTTCTTATTTACAATCCCCCCC
>ML777047.1:851290-864310 GCA_009831015.1 Picea engelmannii
CTCCCCATCTTATACTCTCTTTATTCTTGTCTCTCCACCCCCCTCTTTGTCTTCCTCTCTCCCCATCTCACACTCTCTTTCTTCATCTCTCTCCACCCCCACTCTATATTCCTCTCTCTAAATCTCACACTCTTATATACTCTCTCTCTACCCCCCCTCTATGTATTCCTCTCTCTCCCTCTTAGACTCTCACACACTATAGCAAGTTTGGTACATCACAAGGAAAGAAATGATATTGACCTAGACCTAGACCTAGACATGGAAAGACCTAGACATGGAAAGGCATGGCAATACCTATACCTAAACCATATACTATAACCTATAACTATATTATGACCATGATGTAGACCATGACCTATACCTATACAATGACCATGATGTATACCATGACATATAACTAGAGCTAGAGCTATACCATGACCTAGACCATAACCATGAACATTACCATGACCTAGATCTTGATCTAGACCATGAAATGACAAGGCAAGGCATGGCATGGAAAGGAAAGGCAAGGCAAGGTAATGTAATGCAAGACAATGCAAGATAAGGCAAGGCAAGGAAAGGCAATGCAAGGCAAGGCATCACATGGCATGGAAAGGAAATGCAAGGCATGGTATGGAAAGGTATGACATGGCATGGAATGACAAGGCAAGGAAATGAAATGCAATGCAAGGCATGACATGTCATGACAAAGAAAATCATGACATGACATGGCAAAGCAAAGCATGGCATGGCAAGGAAATACATGGCATGGAAAGTCAAGGTAAGGTAGGGAAATGCAAGGCAAGACAAGGATATAAATGGTAAGGTAAGGCAAGGAATGACAAGGCATGACAAGGCAAGGTCTAGGTATAGCTCTAGGTCTAGGTATTCCAAGGAAATTCAAGGAACGGCAAGGCAAATATTGACATGGCAAGTCAAGGAAAGGCAAGGCAAATATTGACATGGCAAGTCAAGGAAAGGCAAGGCATGGCATGACAATGCAAGGAATAGAATGACAAGTCAAGGCAAGACATGAAATGACATGGCATGGCATGAGAAGGAAAGACAAGGCAAGGCAAGGAAATACAAGGGAAGGCAAGGAAAGGTAAGGAAACAAAAGGTAAGGAAAAGGAAAGGAAATGCTAGGCAAGCAAGGAAAGCAAAGTAAAGGAAAGGAAAGGCTAGGCATTGATCACATACTTTGTTGTGGATGCTCCATCCACTTGACATATTGCACATCCATCCATGGAGTTGGATACATTGGAATTCACACATGTGGAGTGGTTGCATACATGCAAATTCTTGGAGGGAACATTCCAAGTGGACACTTGGCATTTGAATCGGCTTGATTCCTATTTTTGGTGGTGTGTCCCCTTCATGAACATTATTTGGTGCATACTACTACTATTTTTGTATGAGGGCGAATTGCTTTGGAGAGACTAATGTCCACATGTTGTAACATGGTAAACCATGGATTGAGGAGAGATCTAACTAATTCATTATTATAATAATTATTTGACTTGTCATGGAGTGAGTTAGCAAATAATAATATTTTATTGTATAAGAGAAGAGACTCACTCTATAAAAAAGAGTTCTCTCTCTCCATTGTAAAGGGTGGAGAATTTGGGTATTTAGGAGCTCTCCTCTTGGGCTACATTATAAAACATTTTGGCAATATTAATGGAGAATTTGAGGTATATTTTCCTTTGATTTGAGGCTTTATTGTGCAATTATATTTTATGTGTTGATTTTCTATTAAGAAATCCTTGTAACATGTTGTGATTGCCACTATAATGAACCATGCTTCATTTTGGATAGAGTAATGTGAGGTTTCAACCCTCTTATTTCTATTGTGATTATATTAGCTTACATGGTTCTTATTATTGGTTCCCGAAGTCTGAAATAGGATGGGACTTTAGTCTTTCATCAAATTTAGGTCCTTGAGAACCATTAATTGCGTATGGATTTAACACTTAGAAGTATTTTCCACCACAAGGGATTCATTAATGAGTAACACAAGTATTTATAATCACTTAAAAAAAATGAACTATTTTTACTTACATAAAATTATTTAACATTTTAAAAAGTAATTGATCAAATTAAATAAATTATTACAATGATTAGTGCAATAATACACTCCAAATCTATTTGAATACTCAACCAAATTGAGATTTTTTTTTTTTCATCAAAATTTCATAAATCTGTCCAAATTTTGTGAAATAGTTGATAGAACCTAAACCATGTTTGTATAGTCTTCAACAAACATCTCCTATAATAAGTGGATTTATTGTTGGAATACTAAGAGGGGGGTGAATCGGTATGAACACTTTTATCATTTTTAACCACAATATATACTATTCAACTTTATCAACAATATTCAACACTATATCATTAATATATTATGAGCATATAATCATAAAAAAACATCACATCAAACACATAGTACACCAATATTTACGTGGAAACCCAAATGGGAGAAAACCACAAAATGATTTCTTATGTATATCAAGAATTCATTCATAGTAAGCACCTAATTCTCAATTCTCTAGCTACAATTGGAAGGAGGCTATGACCCCCTATTTATAGGATCCAACCTGAAGGAAGCTACAAATCCATGAATTCTCTCACTCCAACCAGAAGGAAACTACAACCCTCTGATTCTCAGGCTCCAACCTAAAGGAAGCTCCAACTCCCTAATTGTCTAGATCCAACCAAAAGGAGGCTACAAGCCCCTGATTCTCAAGCTCCAACATGAAGGAATCTCCAACTCCCTGATTTTATGACACCAATCGGAAGGAGGCTACAACCTCCTTTCCTTTCCCCATCCAACCGCCATGAAATATAAGTGTAGACAAAATTTCACTACCACAATATCTACCACTATCAACCTGTCACTATATCCCACCTGTCACATCAACAAACCTTTCACTAATCAACTTGTCCAACTTGTCACTGTCATCGATACACAACCAGATACTGTCACATGAATCATATACCAAGGATACCTCTCAACTATATGTCCAACATCACCAACACATGCCTCTATCAAGCATGTACCAATATCACCAACATACCATCACAAGATATGTGTCTCAACCATGTACCAAGAATGTACCAAACCATTGAACTGTACCATACCAAACATCAACCATGTACCACAACAAGTGCATCAACCATGCACCAACACTTGTACCAAACCGTGCATCAACCATGCACCGATACCTGTGCCAAACCGTGCATCAACGATGCACCATAACCTGTACCATATGCCTCAACCATCAACCATGTACATCAATACCATACCAAGTACCAATCATGTACCATACCATGTATCAACCATGTATATCAACAATGTACATCAACACCTGTACCATACCATGTACCAACAATGTATCTCAACCATATACCATATCAATCAATCATGCCATACACCATGTACCATTGGATATATGAAGAAAGTATCATCAAATATGTACCTCAACAAAGTACCAAAAAACCAAGATCAGATACCAAGTATATGCCTCAACCATGCACTTAATATGTGCCTCAAGCATGTGCCAATGCCTCAACAATATACCAAATAATTGCCTCAATCATTCACCATAACATCATCAACATGTAACCCTAAAAACATGCATATAAACATACATGTAAATCTATAACAGACCTGGTGTATGTGATCATAGGCCTGCAGACCTTCCTCAACTTCAACAAAAAGAGAATAGCATCTTCATCAAACTTTACCTTAGTCTCACAGGACTAGTTTTTGGATTAGTCACAAAACCTAACTTTCAACAAGAATAACTCCATACATGTAATGAATGAAGGTACGAAACCTGTACCCAATATTATTCAATATCGTTTCTATAATTCCTCCAAGTTTCACTGCTTGGAACATCCCATAAAGGGAGTTATAACAAAAATGTCACACCTTGTTGAATTCTGGCTTATTCTAGAGAGTGAACTTGTAGAGCATGCCACGAGAGGAATATTTGATATCTATATTTGAAAATCATACAAAACATACTATGGATTGTAATATATCCAATTCATTTGGTCTCACTGAATTTGGATCCTCTATGAATATGGTATGACTAATTTACCTGACACACATTTTTGAGACTAGTTTCTAGACTAGCCAAAAACCATATTTTCCACATAGTGTATCTCATAAAATACTACGACCCAGATGATGAAATTTGTACCACAGGTATCTTGACATGTATTCTTAACCTCCTCTAAGTTTATATATCTGAATCATTCTAAAAATAAATTTATAGCGAAAATGGGAAGATGACCTGTAAATAACATACCTTAGAACACATCCTCACAAGACTTCATCCTCCCTTGGAATTTCTCCCTTCTTCACTTCATCTTCCCTCATAAATTCACCTTATATATCCTTAGTTACCTCATATAGCATTCATTTTCTCACTTATACATATATTCAATAAACTTGTGTGTACAATTGAGAGGCTCTTGATGTGTATTTATACTTTTCCAAGTGACTTCTTTACTTAACTTTAGGGACAACTTGTAACTTCTTGTTTACAACTATTTTACTCCATTTCCTCATTTTGGGGTCAAATAATAACTTCTTGTTGAAACCATTTATTGGATTCTTAACCATACTTCGGGGATTCCATCTTCAAGGGGGCATATCTCCTCAACTGTGAGGAACTACCGGAAATAACATGATGAGGATGATCCATCCATGAGTAAGTTACCTGCATTTACACCATCCTTCAAGACCTTTTTCCTTGATCAAGTTCAAGTTCCATAACCACACCTCCGAGGCTACATGTATACTACATTGAATTCACCAAACTAACTCACCATCAATCTCGATCATACACATGTCAATCAACTGTCCAACAATCTTATCCACATATCTGGACCTCTCCAAGGGTTGACATCAATCTCTAAGGTTTGACATCAATGAAAATGAACTTTCCAAACAAACTGTCCAAAAATACCCCCCTTTGGCATTTATGGAAACACTGATGACAATATTGATGCTCCAACATTCATGCTCCCCCTGTGACCATTGCTCCTCATCAATGTTTCTCACTCTCCCCCTTTGAAATCAATGGAAAATATTATCTCTCCTTGGAGATGATCCCCCTGTCATCATGCATCTGGTATTTCTCTTCATTACCATGCCTTTGTTCTTTCTTTAATTCTTTGACAAAAGGTAACCCCCCCTCTTGATATGTCTCCCCCTATATGCATTCTACTGATATTCCTGTCTGGATCTCTTTGTCTGATTATTTCTCTTCCCTTGACATTTCTACAATATGTAAATCAATGTAGGGATACCTATATATGTTTCCTTTCCTATCTTCTAGTGCTGCTTATTATCCATTGGTGCTTCCTCTTGAATTTTACTGACATATATAAAAATAACTTATTACTTGATTTATTTATTCACTTCTCATGTTTACTTGACCATATTGTTCAATGATTTTTTTCTGATGATATGGATTTTGCTGATAGTTTCTCTTTCCCCGTTTTGTTGTGCCTTTCACTACTTTCCTTTTCATTATTAACTGATCCCAAATAATTCCATTGATTCCAATTATGAATACATTGCTAAGTATCTTCTCTGACCCATGTTTTTTGTACCTTCTAAGCATCTCACGAATCCATCTCTTTCCATATGTCACCAAATTTTCCATAACTATGGTAATCAACTGTCCATAATGTTGACCCAAATGTCACTATACTATATGGATGCAACTGATGATCCCATATCAAATGTGTCAATTGGTCTTCTCTATCTACAAACCAAACTTTGTATGCCTAGAACAACTTGTACTGAAGATATCCCTTCTTGAATACAATCATAAACTTCCGCCTGTGTAACTTCCAACTGACACCTGTGTGGGAACACTACTTTCTCAATCAATCAAAATGTCATTATGTACTTCTGGCATATGATTGTTCTGAATTTGTCTATGAAAATACTTCAACCTAATCAAAGGATAGTTCTTTGATCTGTACTAGCCACTGCACTGACTCTCCCTATTCAATATTCATATTTACTAGGAGTCTCCAAGAGGAATGGCTCAGAAAAATACCTGCTATGATGCAGAGTAATATTCCTCTTTGTCTATGGATACATCTTAATTTTCATCCTCTTTCTGAATTATGTCATCATCCTGAGCCTAGATTTTGACACTTCCTTCATTTCCTGTAAATTCATTATGATCTTGTGCTGCTACAAATCATGTAAGTACGATTCCTTGGATCTGTTCTTCATTTACCTACTCTTCTTGTTTTTCATTTCTTCTCCAAGCCTTCTTGTATCTGTCATCGATATTTTCTTTCATGGGAGGATTTATCACACTTCTACAATTCCGAGCTATGTTTCCATAGTTGTGTCATTTGTAACATTCAATGTTATGTGGAGCCACATAACCATTTCTCCCCTGATCATTTATTTCATAAGCCCTGCAATCTACAACTTTGTGTCCAAAGTTAGTAAAATTAAAACAATGACCATAGAATAAATTTACATACCTGGGAGTGAATGATATTCTTTGTGATGTAGTCCTTCTGAAATCATTCATTGGTTGATCAAAGTATTCTCTTTGGTTGTTTCTTTCACAATGATTGAAGCTTCTCTACTACCTGAATGCAGAAGGTCTTTTGTATTCATTCCTTTCTAATTCTTGTTGACCATGATTCCTTCCTTTGAGAACTTCTGCATAACTCCTTTGTTCTGTTCATTTCCTCACGGAGCTTGAACCTTCCTCAAAATGAACATTCTTGTATCCTAGTCTGGATTTTTCACTGTATGGCATTTGACTGTTGATAATGTTTTCTAACACTTGAGAACTTTCCAATTTCTTGTTGAGATTTTTGAATTCAACTCTCAATGTCATGATTTCCTTTTTAAGATTATAACACTCCTTTTCTTTCTTTATCATCTGGATCTGTATTACGTCTTCCTTTCTCTTTCCTTCTTCAAGTTGTATTTTCAAATAGATGTTTTCTTCTTTGAATGATTTGTTTTTCTTCCTTTCTTTCTTCAGCTCAGTTAAAGAACTGATTAATTCTACCTCAAGATCCACTTCACCTTCTTCGTTGTTTTTCTTATTTTTTTTAGCCATAAAGAGTACTCTCTCTCAGTCATTGTCGCTTTCATAATCTTCATCAGATGAAGAACTATCTTCTCTTGAGTAGATATTTTTCTTGAAGACTTTCCTTTTATCTTTCATTCTTCCCTTTTGATATTTCTTTTCTTTCTTGGGATCTTCCTCTTCATCACTATCTAACTTCTTAACATAAGGTCACTTATTTGCAAAATGACCAATTTTACCACAATTAAAATATTTTAAGGGAAGCATACATTTGTACTTGTTGGTCCCTTTCTTCAACTTCCTTACAAAGTTGGCCATTTATTCATCCTCCTCTGAATCATCACTGCAACTGCAATTTGGCTTTGACTCAAGATTTTTCTTCTTCTTTGTCCTTCTGGATGCTTTGAAAAGATGTTTCTTCTATGGATGGATTTTATTGTACTATTCTCATTTCATGAGCTGTAAATATTCCATGTAACTCATTCATGCTTATTGTACTCAGATCTGCTCTTTATTCTAGTGCTGAAATATTATGATCAAATCTCATTGGAAGAGATCCTAGCACTTTTTGAAAAATTATAGATTCGTCAACTTCTTTTCCCAATCCTTTAATTGCATTCATTGTTTCATCAACTCGTAAAAAGTAAGTTACAATGTTTTCATCTTCCTTCATATTTAGCTGTTCAAATTCACCTCTGTAAGTTTGAAGCTTGGAAGCCTTGACTTTAGCATCCCCTTCATAAACATTCTGAAGTTTGTCCCATATTTTCTTTGCAGAATCACAATGCATAACCTTGACATATACTGAATCAACCAGACTCTTCAAGATAGCATTTTTATCCCTCGAATTGTTTTCATTGAGTTTCTTTCCATCGTTATCTGTTGGAGGAGTGGCATGCTCTTTGTATCTATCTACTACTGATTATCAAACATCAAATCCTTGTGCTTGTACATATGTTTTCATTCTTCTTCTCCAGAATGCATAGTTATGTCCATAAAATTGTGGTATTTCATTCTCATACAAATTGTTGCTCTCCATGATCTTCCTTCCAATGGTTTAATTATTTCTTGAAGGAATTTTCTTTCATACCGGTGGTTGGAATATTGAGAGGGGTGGGGGAGGGGGAGGGGTGAATTAATATGAGCACTTTTATCACTTTTAACCATAATATATATTATTCAAATTTATCAACAATATTCAACAATATGTCATCAATATATCACGATCATATAATCATAAACAACATCACATCGACATTATCACATCAAACACACAATACACTAGTATTTACATGGAAACCCAAATGGGAGAAAACCACATAATTTTTTCTTATATATATCAAGAATTCATTCATAGGAAGTGCCAAATTCCCAATTCTCCAGCTGCAACTGGAAGGAGGCTACAACCCCCTATTTACAGGCTCCAACCTGAAGGAAGATACAACTCCCTGAATTCTCTGTCTCTAACCAGAAGGAGGCTACAACCCCATGAATCTCAAGCTCCAACCTGAATGAATCTCCAACTCCCTAATTCTCTGGCTCCAACTAGAAGGAGGCTACACCTCCCTGATTCTTAGGATCCAACCTAAAGGAAGCTCCAACTCCCTGATTCTCCGACCCCAAATGAAAGGAGGCTACGATCCCATTTTCTTGCCCCATCCAATTGCCCTGAAATATAAGTGTAGACCAACAATCACTACCACAATCACTCCCACTATCAACCTATCAATGTAAACCTATCATTGTATCCAACCTATCACATCAACTTGTCCAACATGTCACTATCACATCAATCAACTTGTCACTGATCAACCTATCCAACCTGTCACTGTCACTGATACACAACTAGATCCTCTCACATGGATCATATTCCAAGTACACCTCTCAACTAGATATCCAACATCACCAACATATGTCTCTATCAAGCATGTACCAAGATCACCAACATACCATCACAAGATATGTGTCTCAACCATGGACCAAAGCATGTACCAAACCATCAACTTGTACCATACCAAGAATCAACCATGTACCAAAACCTATACCACAACAAGTGCATCAATCATGCACCAGAACCTATACCAAACCATGCATCAACCATGCACCAACACCTGTACCAAACCGTTCATCGACCATGCACCAACACATGTGCCAAACTGTGCATCAACCATGCACCATAACCTGTACCATATGCCTTAACCATCAACCATGTACATCAACACCATACCAAGTACCAATTTCGTACCATACCATGTATCAACCATTTTCATCAACAATGTACATCAACACATGTATCATACCATGTATCAACAATGTATCTCAACCATATATTATATCACTCAATCATGACATACACCATGTACCATTGGATATATCAAGCAAGTACCATAAAATATGTACCTCAACAAAGTACCAAAAAACCAAGATCATATACCAATTATATGCCTCAACCCTGCACCTAATATGTGCCTCAAGCATGTGCCAATGCCTCAACAATATACCAAAGACTCGCCTCAAGCATGCACCATAACATCATCAACATGTAACCCTAAAAAATGCATATAAACATACATGTAACTCTGTAATAGACCTGGTGTATGTGATAACATACCTCCAAACCTTCCTCAAATTCAACAACAAGAGAATAACATCTTCATCAAACTTTACCTTAGTCTCACGGGGCTAGTTTTTGGATTAGTCACAAATCCCAACTTTCACCAAGAATAAATCCGTACCTGTAATGAATAAAGGTATGAAACTTGTACCCAATATTATTCAATATCTTCTCTACAATTCCTCCAAGTTTCACTTCTTGGAACATCCCAGAAAAGGAGTTATATAAAAAAATGGCAGACCTTGCTAAATTATGGCTTATTCTAGAGAGTGAACTTGTAGAGCATGCCACAAGAAAAATATTTGATATATAGATCTCAAAATCATAAAAAACATACTACTGAATGTACTATATCCAATTCATTTGGTATCACTGAATTTGGATCCTCTATGAAGAAGTTATGGCTATTTTACCCGACACACCTGTTTGAGACTAGTTTCCAAACTAGCCAAAAACCCTATTTTCCTTAGAGTGTATCTTAGAAAAGAATACGAACCAGATGCTGAAATTTTTAGCACAGATACCTTGACATGTCATCTCAACCTCCTCCAAGTTTAGCTATCTGTATCATTCTAAAAAAAAGGTTATAGAAAAAATGGTAAGATGACCTGTAAATAACATACCTTAGAATAATTCATCATAAGACTTCATCCTCCTGATGCAGGAGCATAGGCGCAGGGAAAACGAGTTCATTCATGACTTGATCAAGGTCAAGAAAATCAGAGAAGACCTAGAGTCTCACATAAATGTAATTTCTTTATTTTCATTAAAGAATTGAAAAATGGATAAGGATTCTAGATCCTTTCCACTTGTAAAAGATGAGTTAGGGTTTGTTAATGGTTAGTGAGTCACTGATGACTCGTAGAGGTCAGTTGAGTTTGTTAAGGACTCTGTTCCTTAATCATAGGATCTGGGAACAGAAACCCACTGTAATATAAATACAAGTTTTGGTTGATGATTAGATAGCTGAACCTAGTTCAATCCAGTTCATTCTAGACGAGGGTTAGCTCACAGAGCTCGAGGAGAGAGAGCAGAGAATAGACTGAAGATTTGGGTCAGAAATAGATTGACAGAGTGTGATGGAAAGAGAATACAGGTACATGTAAAGAATCGATAGAGGATTATTAATGGATTATTTCTTCCTGTGTAAATAATCTGTACTCATGATTGTTTTTGGTTCGATTATGACTTTCTCGTTTTCATGAATTGAATAAACAATAATTCATTTTTAGAAAGGAATTATTTATGAGAAGGATTCTGTAAAGTTTGTAAACCTTTACAGCCATCACAGTGAACCCTGGATTATAAATATCATTTGTATATGTTAAACATTCTATTCAATCTATGTAAACCCATTTCTGTTATCGATCGGAAAAGATGGGATACATCTGACTCACCAAGCAAGCATCAAATTCCACGGAGCATGTGTTTGAATCGATGGATGAGATTAAGAGCAAATGGAAATGTACAGTCTGTATGCGTTTCTAATTTGGGAATCAACGATCGTGATTAGAGCGGAGTTTGGGCAAGACAATTGAGATATCATCGATTGGAAGTTTGAGAGTAGAATGGATATTGAAGGCATCGTGATGATTGATGGTTCAGATAGCCTGAGGAGATAGACAATCAAGCTCTGAACGGAGCCAAGAGAATAGCTTATCGAAGTCTGAACGGAGCCAAGAACCGATGGCCCAGATTGCAGCGGAGAACGGAGGGTTCAAACCTCGAGGCGGTTGGTGAATTCCGGTGATGCCAAGTGTCCGTTGGTGTATGGAAACGGAGGCGTGAGGTTAGTAYGAAAAMGTTGTTARCAATATTTCCGTTGARTTGGACTATGGTCACGTTGTATGGGCATAAGGTGCTTTACATCATGCACAAGTTATTTCCGTTGGGTGTTAATAAAACAAAGGGTGCCTAATTCGCTAAATTCGGCAATAGACCTGTCAAAAGAGCCAAACTACCAATTATAGCGACAGACAGCTAAATTTAGTCCTGTCAAAGAATGATGAAGACCATATGCAAGAAATATTCCAGTACAGTAAATGGCAGAATCAAAGATCTGCTTCGACATAGCAGGGCGTGCCTGCATTACCTCCCTTGGAATTTCACCCTATTTCACTTCATATTCCCTTTGAAATTCACCTTAGATCTCCTTGGTTACCTCAGATAACAATCACTTGCTCACTTAGACAGATATTCAATAAACTTTTGTGTACAAATGAAAAGCTCTTGATGTGTATTTATACTTTTCCAAGTGACTTCTTTACTTAACTTTAGGGCCGACTTGTAACTTCTTGTTTACAACTATTTTACGCTTTTTACTCATTTTTGGGTCAAGTAATAACTTCTTGTTGCAACCATTCATGGGATTCTTAACCATATTTTGGGGATTCTTAACCATACTTCATGGATTGCATCTTCAAGTGGGAATATCTCCTCAACCGTGAGGAACTATGTGGCGTACCACCTATCACCGAAAATAGCATGATGACGACTATCGATCCATGAGTGAGTTACATGCATTTACACTGTCCTTCACGACTCTTTTTCTTGATCAAATTCGGATTCCATAACCACACCTTCGGGGCTATATGTAGACTAGTACATCAAATGCACCCAACTAACTCACCATCAATCTTGATCATACAAATGTCAATCAACTATCCAACAATATTATCCACATCTCTAGACCTATCCAAGGGTTGACATCAATGACAACCAAATGTCCACCATTTATTGAATATTGTAGAGGTAATTGTAGTTTCTATTAGTTAAATCTAAGTTATTGAATGTATAAACTCATCAAAATCTACAATGATGCGTTAAGTGATCCTTCTATCTTTTGATGTATGAGTTTCTCCTTCCAAATATTGAAAACAAATATTTAACTTATCATACTAAGAGATATTAAATTGAAGGTTATAGGAGATTTTGAGTTTGACATTTCATCTTCTCATCATGTCTTCATTATCCCAAAGCCATCCATAATAACAAAGTGTGCATTGATTTCAACTCATGAATTATTCTTTTCATGTTCATGATGTTCATGTAGGTTTCTTGTTTTATAAAACAATGTAGATCTATGTTTCCTAGGAATATCCTTGAAGTGATATTTTTATGTGGAATTAGTTCTTAGAAGAATAGAGATACCAAGTTGTTTCTATTTACTGTTTCTAAGAGTTATCTTTTGAGAATAGATTTCTTTAAATCCATTTAGATTAGATTTATTTCTTGCAATTTCATATATAACAGAAAAGAGTGTAAATTGAAAAACTTTGAAATTCATACATTCATCAACATAAAATGCAAAAACAATGAGATTCATAAAATACAAGCCAT
>ML777047.1:864471-884008 GCA_009831015.1 Picea engelmannii
ACATCGTGCCCAATATACAAAATGGCAATAATTGGTCACTCATTGACCACTTCCACCCTCGCCACCCTTAGAAGCATCCCATAAATTGATATTTCTTCTCTTGCTAGAAGAATAACCTTGAGTGGTTTTTTTCCTAGGCATGGTTCGTCGCTTCAGAGAGTGCACAAATAAAAAACATTGTTATAGGTTTTTTTCCATAATGAATTAAAAGCGTTACATAATGATGCTTTGTAATTCAACATAAGACAACTTACCACAAATGGTATTGAAAATCATGAGGGTCTTACCCTCCTCCGCGACCCTAATCTCTCATCGATGCCACCCTACGTCAGTTACAAGGATCAAATCATGAAATTTAAACAAATATGCATAAAATCAATTCCATTCATGATACACAAAAAAATTGATCATCAACACATTATCTCACCGTGAATATCTCAGGCATCAATTGAGAGTCGCTAGTAGGTGGAGTGCTCAACTGTACAACCTATTCCAAGGTAACATCTACTATGGAAGCCTCGGTGGATGGTGCAAATGGAAATGGTGGTGGGGGTGGGTGGCATACGAGTGCATCGACTGTTGATGGATGTGATTGAAGGTGGTGCAGATGGGTGGCATGTGGGTGCATCCACTTAGGATGCATGGAATGAGAAAGATGGCGGGGGTGGGAGGATATGAACCCCCACAGGTTGTACAAGTGATGGAATAATGCTTGGCATGGATACAAGTAACCCTAAATCCGTGGTCGGGTGCCCAAGGACTGGATTAGTACTGTAACTAGAAAAAATATCAACAACTTGCATACATATTAATAATATTGTTTTTAGTACCAAATAGTAAAATCCAACAACATAAATACAACAAATTTGAGATTTAAACAAGATTAAATCAATACATGATACCTGTGAAGCAGGTGACTTGTCCATCCTAGGTGGACATTGCTCGACACTGCCTGGTCTCGCAACCTGTAGAAACACAAGAACATTATAAATTTGAGGATGCCAGAAAATAAAGAAATCACTATGGTGAATTTATCAAATGTGACACATACTTGTGTATGTGGTACACCGATTGAGCAGGCTGCCTTTACTACTGCATCATTTGTGGAGACAAACATTGATGCATCTATTGATGTAGAGGGTCTACTATATGGGCGTAACAACTACAAAACATTAAACAATAAAATATCGAAATAAATACACAAAATACTATATAAACATATAACAATGAAGAACATAGAGATGGTTAAGATACTAACCTCCTCCATAGCAAGTCTGCCTACAAATCGAGCATCTATGAGGCTCACATGAAATAATTCTTTGTATGTGTTCCCTCTCCTCACTTCACTCTACTCTAGAGGTTGAAGGTACAATCCCTCTGTCAATGTCACTAGCAGGCACCTCCTACTGAGATAGTGCAACAAAAATTCCATGTTGCACTAGACTTCAAGTCAAGGCTGATAGAGCTTCATGTGCCTGCTTCTCTTGGTCCTTTGTAGACCCTCGACTCACCCCATGGAGATTACCAATGTCGAAGTAGTTCACATGGTGACCCAAAATAAATTCTTCCCATAATTTTCTCAAAAAATATAAAAGCACCTCCATGTTATTGCAGGGAGGTTTACCAAAGACTGTGAACCACCTATCCATCCAATTTTCAAGAAATTGTGGGTGGATGCACTAGTCCATACAAATTTGTTTCTTGTTGGCAAGTGGTTGTTGTCTAGTTCAATGATCAATGAAAAGAGACATCAACTCTTGTTTTGAAATACCCAAGTCTCTAACTCGGTTTCTATCGATTCCAATCCTATAGAACTCAAACATCGTAGCTCTATATTCAGAAATAATAGTTAATTTACCTTGGGCACTTGCAATGGACGATACAACGACGTCCAATAAAGTGTACAAGGACAATCATCTAGGTTCCCTTGTGCCCCTTAATTCATGCATAAGTGATCTCAATGTGACCAACCCCTCATCAATCCGTGTGTTTATGTTTGGTGGTTGTGGCGGGTTGGGGTTTTCCTCGCCTTGGTCTGCTTGTGTAAGATTTTCATTGTCTCTGGGTTCCATTTTATAATATCTGCTACAATTTAATAAGGCATGGCATATAAATTAGTTCAGTTTTTTATTTAAAATAGAAAATTAAAAAAAACATCAACACATATTTTAAGAAGTTAAAAAAACAATAAAATAATGATATTTCTTGTAAATTCTCTATAGTTATTTTTAAAGGGGAAATATTAGGCATTGTAAGGGGTGACTCTCTTTGAATTTTCTAGATGACATTTCTCTAGAAGATTAGAAATTTCTATAATTTAAATTCCTTTAGAATATATTAAATTAATTGAATAAAAGTAAAAAATACTAGAGTGGGTGGAAAAGAACATAAATCAAGCATACTTGGCTTGATTGGGACACGGTGGTAAAATCTTGTCTTTGCTCCTCCTCTCTATTTGCTAAATGAAGTAAAAAACATGAGGCATGATGTGTGAAAATGGGCACAAATCGCACCTGTGTTTCATTAAAAAAGGGCACGACAAAGGAACACACACATGTTCTTAGGAATGCACATGTGTTATTAGGAACGCACACATGTTCTTAATAATGTGCACACATTCCTTCCAATTTGCCTATGTGGCGCGTTGGGTGGAGGTTCGAGATTTTCCAAACCTATAACATCAGGAACACATGCACGTTCCTAGGAATGCACATGCATTCTTGGAAGAGTGCATTCCTACTGACCCCCTTGCTACTTTTTCGTCCACCAACTTTATGCACTCACCCTTAATTAATAGTGATTCCTATCAACATTCACCATCCACTATTGATGTGGATGTGCTAGTAATGAAGTTATTTATAAGTAAATAAATGGATCAAAAGAAGCATTCAATTAGGCATGTCTAATTGAATATTTGAATTTGTTGATACCTTTTTATTAGAATAACATCAAAATTATTAGAATTTTAGAATTTCATAAATTCTATAAATTCTTCTCTTAACATTAATTAAAAAATTAATTTATTAAATTAAAATTAAAATTGTTTCATCCATGAATCACTCAATCTTTAAAAAAACAACAATATAATCGATATTCTTATGAAGGATGAAAATTATAAGAATGGCCCCGGATGGGGTGCCAATGCGGGACAATTGTCACCAGGAAAGGACACAAAGCGACCACCATGGCGATGGCCATGTGACAGGAGTGTGTCACACCCTCCCTCCACCCTCATGCATTTAAGCCAAACTAGCATAGGCCTAGGCACCATTACTCTCGGTGCGCTTGGCCTAAGCTCATTGTCCCTTCGATGGCTCAGAGCCATGAATTGTAATTTACTCTGCTCGTGCACGCTTGCCTCCTTCAACACTATCGACGCCATGACTTCTACCAGTTGTATCTGCAGTTGTTCTCTTCCATGACCGAGACCTCTTGTGACCTGCACTCCTCCCAGCTGCACCTTTGCTACCTGTTCTCCCTATCGGCCTTTACATTTCCCCTCAGTGTCCTAGGCATGCCTAGACAAAGGGGGAAATCCAAGCGTGGCTCGGCCTGGTGTTAGGACCCAGAAATGTCCCTTTTTCATCACATCTTTTTCCTATTCAACCTTATCATCTCTAAGATAAATGCCTACTATAATGCATGCTAAGACCTTTTTCCCTAGGTATGAATAATTTATCTTGCTTTTATATTTTCATTTACTTAGCATGTTTGATTGGTAACGTTCACATGTTTTACCCATAAAATGATTCAACTAATGATTGAAATGAATAGAACAACCAAGTCTTAAAGAATGGTCGTTGTTGTTACACCAACTGTTACAACTATGTGCCAATCTTGGAAGCTGTTACAACTATGTGCCAATCTTGGAAGCTGTTACACGACTGCTGCAACAGGTGCCACCGATTCTTCTGATACACGACTGCTGTAAAAAATGCCACCGATTTTGTTGTTACACGACTACTGCAGCAAATGACACCAATCCTGGAAGATGCTACACCTACTGTTATATGTTTTAACTAGAAAGATTAGTTCTAGATCTTGTATTAATGATATCATACGAACAACTTGAGAATCAGGGATTCTCAAGGCTGTTCTGTTTTTGTTTTAACTGAATGACTCTGACTTTAAATAACAGAGCTTTTGTAATCAGGGGGACGAATTGGGACTACGAGAAAGTGAAGAGAAGTAAAGATTATTGTACACAATATTTTTGGCAAATCAATAGAAGAGTGGATTGAATTTCTTTAGTAGACTGTAGCCTATTTTCCTGAGAGGATTTAGTGAGAAGGAAAGGGCCCACCTTCCTCACAGATTCCCCTCTTTTTTGAATTCTATAATAGTTTTTTTAATGTGAATGGTTTATCTGATTAACAATTCTAGAACACAGTTGTTGTTACAATCCAGTGCTTTCCTGTAGATGCGCACAAATCTATCTCATGAGAATTAAAATTCAATTGCTGAACACTGTTGGATAATTTCTTTTCCTTTTTTTTGCATTAGATTAAAATCTTGTTTTCAAGTAAAAGAAAATAAAAGTGTGGATTACTTTCTTGCAATAAGTAGATTTCCTTCTGCAATTAATAGAGAAATCCTTCCTGCAAAAGTAAAATAGAAAGTTAGATTAGAATAGGTAATCCAGAATTCTTATACATTCATCATTTTAGATTTCAATTTGTGATTTCAATTCTGCAGAATTCCAGCTGTGTCAGCATAATTGTGTTAGTAATAATTTTTGTTTCTTTTTTTCCTTACTACAATTAGATTAGTGTTTCTTCCGTAATCTAGCATAGACTATGCACAATTATATTGAAATAACAGACTTCCCTGGGTTGACAATTTATATTGATCACCTTAACTCTCTATTCATTTAGAGAATTAAAGTGCCTAACATTTTGGCGTCGTTGCCGGGGAACATAATTATATATTTTTGTAAGAACATTAGTTTTTTTCTAAAGAAATGATTAGTCTTCATGAATCGAGGAACACGAGGACATATTCCCCAAAATACTAAACCTACAGGTACTAGAGGAAGTGGAGGAAGAAATCCTACACTGGGAAAACAAACATTTGTTGATGAAATAATAGCCAGAGCCGATTCTTCGTCAGGATCTCTTTTACACCCTGCAAATCCTCCAAGAAAACATAATATTCAGTCATCAGAACTACCCCTTCTTGAAACATCGTTTTCATCAAGGGCTGGAGCTGAAGTAGAAGTCGAAGCTGAAGATTTGTCACCAACAAATCAGCAAGCAGCACTGGAGAACATTGAAGATCAGGGAAGTATAGTTCGAAACAAGGAAAATCTAGAAGAAATGTTTTATCAAATCAATGGTCGGGTAGTCACTAAAGAAGAGTGGGACGCTTTTCATACAGAGTGGAGAGAAAGAGCACATATGGAAAATCAAGGGGATAATGAAGAAGAGTTCCACCAGGAGAACCCACAAAACAACGAAGATCAGGTAAATAATGAAAATACTATCTCTACCCCGGTTTTTCCTATTTCTAATGTTCCCACATGAGGGATGTCTCCTATGAAAAACATACCTCTCTCAGCTTTGCCTAATTTTCATGGATTATCTACTGAGGATCTGAATGAGTTTCTATTTGAATTTGACATTTTGTATAGAAGCTATGACTACACTACCACTACACAAAAACTTAAACTATTTCTAGCTACATTGAAGGGTAATGCGTTAAGATGGTTTATGAGCTTGGGAGGAGAGAACATTTTAACATGGGTACAGATGAGGAAAATTTTCTTGAACAAGTACCAAGACTACTTTCGAACAAGGGAACGAAGGGAGGAATTGTTCAAAATGTCTCAGAAGGAGGATGAGACTCTTGAAGATTTTGTGGAACGACTCGAGTATAATCTACAAAGGTCTGGGCATCCGGATGTAAGTAAAGACATTTTAAAAACTATTTTGCTAAAAGGAGTTAGAGAAGATTGTTTAGATATACTGAATATGCTTGGCAAAGGAGATATATCTAAAGAATCCTATGAGGACATTGTACACCTCTGTAAAATATGTTCTCGAGGATCTACAAATAATAGGTCAGCTACCAAGGATACTACTTTTTCAAGGGTACAAACATCAGCCAATGTAGGAGAAACAAGAGAAAAAATAGGTAATCTGTTAGAAAATTTCAAAATAGAGATGATTAACTCTTTTTCTTCACAAATTGACCCCTTGCAGATCAAGCAAAAACAAGCAGAATCAGAGCAAGCATTGTGCATTTTCTGTCCAAAATGCAAGAAGAAACATCCACCAAGGGAGTGCCCACTGAACAGTGTCCAGGTATGTCTTATTTGTGAATTAGATCATGCTACTGATCAATGTCCCTCTCTGCCAGGAGTAAAAGCATCAATGAAGGCAACTAATGAGGAAGCAGAGGCATCCTATCTAATTACACAAAGGAGACAATGGCAGCCAATAAGTCAAGGTACGAACTCTCAATTCTCTCTTGCAACACTTAATTATTGGAACAATCAGCCACTATATGGCCAGACGAATGATCCCCCTCCACATTAGATGTCAACCCCTTACCAAGATCCCAATGCATGGTTACCTATTCCTCAGCAACAGAATCACCATGGAATTGAAGAGGCCCTCAACAACACCTTAGTTATCAGAACCATCACCAACCGAACCCTTATCAACAACAGTTCCAACCCCAGTACCAACAACAACAGCTGCAGTTACCCCCAAATGCCCCACTGAACAATCCTCCTTTACGACCTGATATGCCTGTGAAACCTAACCCAAACCCAAATAATAAGGTCGTTTAAAACATAGACATACACAATGTGTCAGCCTTGTCTATTACTCCCATGCCTTGTGATGAAATCAAATTAAGATTAGGGAGACTGGTCGAGCTAATAATTGAAGATGCTCCATCTTCAGAGTTAGACAAGGAATCAGGGGAAAGACCATCTGGTGATACAGAAGAAATTTTCCAACCTATAATAGAGTCAGTAGACCCACCATTCCTTGATAGGATGACAATTACCAAACCTGTGGAATTACCATCTTTCAATCTCTTAGGAGAATTGCAAAATATGCATGTTAATATTCCACTATTGCAAGCCATCAGAGATGTCCCTATTTATTCCAAGACTGTAAGAGATCTCTGTATAAAAAGACCTGGATGAAAACCTAGGGATCCCCTCACCATGCATGTGGTGGGGGATTTGTCTGAACTGATGTTAGGAAAATACCCACCTCCTAAGTATGGCGACCTAGGAAACCCTACAGTCACTGTCAAAATTGGACATACATCTATCCCCCATGCGCTAATCGAATTAGGGGCGGAAATTAACATCATGCCAATAGAAACTACACAATTTCTGCAACTCAGAACACAAGTCCGACCTACTCCTACTGTTCTCGAATTAGCTGATCGTTCTACCATCAGACCAGAAGGAGTAATAGACGATTTAGTCATTTTTGTGGATTCATGGGAGTATCCTGCTGATTTTGTTGTACTGCAACCCAAAACCCGTCTGGGGGGCCACCCTCTAATTATTGGAAGACCATGGTTAGCTATAGATGATGCTTTCATTGGTTGTCGATCTGGTTCCATGACCAGCTCTGATGGTTATAACACAAAAAACCTGACCCTGTATCCTCATGCTACACCTAGGGCGGAACCTGGAAATTATTTTTGGATGGACACTGAGGATGAAAATGCTCTGCCTGTTCTAACCACAGGAAAAGCCTTGAGTTTCAAGGATGAGACAGAGGATGAATTAATCAAAAGATTTATTTGTGACTCCTTTGCTGTTACATGAAACACAGACCATCGTTTGATTAGAGTCTTCAACCCCGCCATCCAGGAAGATATAAGCTCAAAAATGTTCTTGGAAACAACTAACAATCAAAATGATTCAGCTGTAATAGCAAACGCTGTAACAAAATATAATGAAACAACTGAATTGTTTCCTAAAGTCAGTTCCAAGAGCATTGTTGTAGAAATTGAACCTGGAAAAACCTTGAACATCAATCCTGATTTATCCACTGCTGAAACTTGTCGATTGATGAAATTACTGATTGAACATAATGAAGCATTTGCCTGGGATTACATGGATATGAAAGGCATTTCCTATGAACTATGTACCCACCATATATACATTAAGAAAGAATGTCGTCCCATTTTCCAACCCCAAAGGAGGATGAATCCAAACCTTAAAGAAATTGTTAAAGAAGAACTCCAGAAACTTCTCAATGCTGATTTCATTTACCCTATATCAGATAATGAGTGGGTCTCACCTTTGGTTATTGTTCCTAAAAAGAATGGGAAATGGAGAGTCTTTGTAGACTATAGAGCCCTGAATAAAGCAACGTAGAAGGATCACTTCCCTCTGCCATTTAATGATCAGGTTTTAGACAATCTAGCTGGGAAAAAGTTTTTTTTTTTCTTAGATGGATTCAGTGGCTATAATCAGATAAAAATTTATCCACATGACCAAGATAAGACCAGTTTTACCAGCCCTTGGGGTACATTTGCTTACAAGGTTCTCCCATTTGGCTTGTGTAATGCACTAGCCATCTTCCAGAGAGCTATAATTGGTATTTTTTCTGATATGGTGAATGATTGTATGGAGATATTCATGGATGAATTTACCCCTTATGGCATTGATTTCGATGAAGCCTTGACTAATCTGGAAAAAGTTCTTAAGAGATGTATATAGTCTCATCTTTCTTTAAGTACAAAAAAGTGCCATATGCTGATGAGTGAGGGAGTAGTGCTGGGACACTTCATTTCTTATGCAGGAATCCAGGTAGACCTTGCCAAAATCCAGGTAATTTTGGATATTCCAACTCCGTCAACTCAGAAAGAGGTCAGAAGTTTTTTAGGGCATGCTGGTTATTACAGGAGATTCATTAAAAAAATTTCCAAACTAGCTTCCCCCTTGTTTTTTCTATTAACAAAAGATGTTGACTTTCGTTGGACTGACAACTGTGAATTGTCTTTTATAGATCTAAAACATAAATTGTCCACAACTCCCATTTTGAGAGGGCCCAATTGGGCTCTTCCGTTTCACATTTCTTCAGATGCCTCCGATACTGCAATTGGTGCAGTACTAGGGAAACAAGAAGACAAAGAGCCTTATGCTATCTACTATATCAGCAAGAACATGGCTCCCGCTGAATTAAATTATACAGTTACTGAAAGAGAATTCTTAGCAATAGTTTATGCAATCAATAAGTTTCGACATTATGTCACGGGATATCCTACTTTTATTCATACTGATCATACAACAATTAAATATCTGATGAATAAAACTATTACTAATGCCTGAGTAACCAGATGGTTGTTACTTCTACAAGAATTTGACATCACTATAGTAGATAGACCTGGAAAAGAAAATGTGGTTGTTGATTTTCTATCAAGATTACATGTAAATGATGATAATTTACCTGTTGATGATTCCTTTCCAGATGAACATTTGTTTTCAATATCTGGTCACTCACCTTGCTATGTAGACATTGCTAATTATTTGGTTACAGGGAAGGTACCTCCCCATTTATCTCCACGAGAAAGAAGGAAGATTATTCAAAAGAGTGCTCAATATAGTTGGATAAGAGGATACCTTTTCTACATAGGCCTCGATCAGGAAATCAGGAGATGTGTGAGGGATGATGAAGCATATGATCTGCTGAAGGCTTGCCATGATGGTCCTTGCGGGGGTCATTTTGATGATAAAAGGACTAGGCATAAAATTTTAAGGATGGTCTATTTTTGGCCCACCATATTTCAAGATTCCTAGAAATACATTCAAACTTGTGACAGTTGCCAACGAATGGGGCAGCCAAATCATAGGGATGAGATGCCTCTACAGCCTCAGGTAGTGTTAGAACCTTTTGAGAGATGGGCCATGTATTTCATAGGGCCCATTAACCCACCTTCTAATAAAAAAGTATATATATTGGTCTGTACAGATTACATGACCAAGTGGGTAGAGGAGAAAGCACTCATTAGAGCCTTAGAAGAATCTTTCTTAGCATTTCTGTTTGAAGATATCTTTGTTAGGTTTGGAGTTCCCAGAGAATTAATAACTGATGGAGGACCCCCTTTCACATCACATAAACTTGAAATCCTACTCAGTAAATATCATGTTTTACATAGAATAGCTTCTCCATACCATCCACAAGGCAATGGCCAGGTGGCAAGTACCAACAAAGTTATCGAAGCCATTCTTATTAAAATAGTGAGATAACATCGTCGGGATTGGACAGATAGATTGCATGAAGCTCTATGGGCTTACCTAACTACTTGGAGAAACACAACTGGGTTTTCTCCTTACGAACTGGTATATGGAAAAAGCCCCGATTTTCCCATTGAATTCGAGATCAAAACCTTAAGAACTGCATCGACAGTCAACATTGACTTGACTATGGCACAAAAGGCCAGACTACAGTAGCTCAATGAGATTGATGAAAAGTGGTTGGACATTATTCATCAAACCTCGGTGATTCAACAACAGAGAATGAAATGGCATGACCAGGTCATCAAGAAGAAATTATTCCATAAAGGAGATTGGGCTCTGCTGTACGATTCACGCTTTAAAGAATTTCAGGGTAAGCTGCGTACACAATGGCTAGGACCTTATGAGGTAGACACTATTTTTCCCAATGGGACAGTCAGGTTAATCACTATTGATGGATCCAATACACAATTACATGCAAATGGGCATTGCTTGAGCCTGTATCAATGCCCACTATCGAAGGAAGAATTCAAATCTAAATGTTCAACCGATACAGGTTATCAATTCTTAAAAGGAATGGAGATTACTCCTTCCCTTTCTCAACTTTAGGACTTATTTTTCTCAGACATTTTTATATAAATAAACTCAACAAAAAATTAAATTTTTCTGTTTTTGTTTGATTGTGTTTACTATGCTAAAAAATTCATCCTTGAAGGGTATTCGACAGTTTTTGTGTGTGCAGGTGAACATTAAGGATGACTATAGAAAAGGCGACGAAAAATTAGTTCATGGAAGTTGAAAAACTTCCTAAAAACTAAGTGATGCAGCGTTCGGTCGATTTTCTGCTGTTACACCCTTTTTTCCGAGAAATTGGCCGATTTTTTGCTGTTACACCTTTTTCCCGAGAAATTGGCCGATTTTCTGTTGATACACCCTTTGTCCGACAAATTGGTCGATTTTCTGCTATTACACCCATTTCCGAAAAATTGGTCGATTTTTTGCCGTTACACCCATTTCTGACAAATTGGCCGATTTTCTACTGTTACACCCTTTTTCTGACAAATTGGCCGATTTTCTGCCATTACACCCATTTTCGAAAAATTGGCCGATTTTCTGCTATTACACCCATTTCCGACAAATCGACCGACTTTCTCCTGTTACACCCATTTATGACAAATTGGCCAATTTTCTGTTGTTACACCCATTTCCAATAAGTTGGCCAATTTCCCTACTGTTACACAATGGTCGTTTTTTCAAAATTTTCTTTTCCGACCATCTTATTTGTTGTTACACCTACCTCTACCATTTTGGCCGCAGTACTTGCTAATACACGGATCACTATTATTCTGTCTTGCCACTTCACTCTTTTGTTTTTTTCACATTTTTTCCAAGTACTGCTACTCCAGCCCTACACTCTTTACATGCTGCGGCACTGCTGATTCGTTCATACTGCAGCTATCTTTTTCCTCCTTCTCTAAGTGAAAGTGTTGTTTCATCATTACTTGACTTCATATCCCAGATCTGGCTACTTCCAACTGATTATCTCTAGAAAGGACTCCATATCTTCTCCAATTGTCATATCGTCATTTATCATACTATCCTTCATCATGTCAGCTATTCCATGCAACTCAGATGGCGGTTGGATAGCACGATCACTCTGATAGATAGTTATGTGCGGTAAGATATGAGGTACATGACTAATCCTATGTGTTAAATTAATGAATATATAAAAACATGCTTTCCCATTTTTCTCACCACTTGTGCTAAATTGATCCACATGGAGCCAATCCGATTAGTTGGGGGGAAAATCCAAATCTAGCTGTCCAAACGATATTTTATACTCACCTTCACCACCTTTTTGACCACACTTCTTTTCGCTGAGGCACTATATTCTACATGCAAACCACGTTCGAACCGGCTACGTTTCTGGTTTAGGTGCTAGTATCTCCTCCTATGTGACTGTTAGACTCTCAAGCAAGATCATGGGAGGATCAACTGTGAGGTATGAACCTACAAATTTGGACACTTTGCTGTTGCACCCAGAGGCCTACCAAATATTTCTGCAGGCTGACTGGATACCCTGTTTTAAGAAGTTGCAGGGGTTTGATGAGGACAAGGTATTGGAGTTTAGTTAAAATCGCACCAAAGAATATTCAATGGTGAATGGGGTAAGGATTCCAGTATCAGAGGAAAGCATTGCTATTGTCACAGGGTTACCAATAATAGGGGACCGATGGTTTAATAGAAAAAGTCATCTTCCGGACGCTCAGAAATATTTCCTCATTAAGAATGAGTAAATTTAGACAAAAGGCCAAGGCGCGGATGTCAATTCCTTACTAGCGCCCTGGGGGAAAGTTGCAGAATTTGTCAAAAGGTACATTACCTGTGAAGGTAGGTACCAAGTTGTTTATTTTTTTGATTTCATCTTATTATCACATCTGCGACATCATAAATTCATAAACATTCCTTATTATCTACTTCATTCATTGAATAACATGGCTCATTTTGTAAAAAAATCCAAAAACCCCAAGGACTGCCTTTCTAATCACAGACTCATCGGACTATTGAATCGCAACGGTATGGACATTTCCAATAACCCATTACCTGTTGTAGAAGACTAGCCACCTTCTATACCTACAGATATGCTAGGACCTCTTCCTGAGTCTTTGCCCTCGGCTACAACAACAGTCCAAACCCCTACTATCGCTTCCAGTAAGACAACCCAAAGAAGTAAACGCACAATCCGTGGCCATCCTAGCACCAACTAGACAAGCCTTGATGAAGGTGAATTGGCACAGCCTATAGCTGTGATTGTGCAGAATGCAGAACAACCAGCTATTACATCGAGCCGTGCGTCCCAACCCTTGGTCGTGACAGATGTTATTGAAAAATTACCCCCTGCTCCTAAACAGAGAACCCAGGTTCATGTATCTGCATTACCTAGAAAGCGCACAAGGTCAGAACGGTCCACTGCAGCAGGAAGTTTGACTACCCCTGTTGCACCGGCATAGACACCTATTGTTTCAACAACTGTTCCAAGTCCTACTATCACTGCTGGTAGAATATCTTGGAAAAGAAAACATCCATTCAAGGGAAAGTGTCGGAAAGACTTGGACCCCATTATATCAGCAACAACTTAGAACCCCTCTGCTGCTGTGACTGAGAACTCTATAGATATACGTATACCAAGTTTTAATTTGTGCCTAGAACTGCAAGCCACTATTGTCTCACTTCAGACTGAATGTACTGCAATCGCAGCAGAATCATCGGCTCCGCCTGATGATTCTGTGGATCATACGTCAAATAACGATGTCCAGATCATAGCAGACCCAGGTATACCTGAATTTCCTACTTGTGTGGTTGAGGAAGAACAACCTCTTCCACCTCCATCAACAAACAAGAAAGCCTCTGCTTTCGTTTCTATTTTACCAAGGAGAAAAACCAGGTCTACCAGCTTTGCGGAAGAAGAATTTGGATGGCAAGCTATGGAACAAGCTATTCCTATTCTTCATCCATTATCCACTACGATTGATGAAGAGACTATTACACAAGAACCAATCTCTTCTAGTAAATTAACAGTGCTAGTAGAGACACCTGTAAACAATGGGACGGGTATACAAGGACAAGTCAGGCAGGAGGAAGCTGTTACACAAGAACCAACTATCCAAGACGGGCTTGTTCCATAGGATGAAGACATGACAGACACAACTATTACACAATAACCAACTATCCAAGACGAGCCTATTCCATAGGAGGCAGTCATGATAGACACAACTGTTACACAAGAAACAACTGTTCCACCAGAAACAACTGTTACACAAGAAACAACTGTTCCACCAGAAACAACTGTTACACAAGAAACACCTGTTCCACCAGAAACAACTGTTACACAAGAAACAACTGTTCCACCAGAAACAACTATTGACAGTGTAACTGCTCCACAAGAACCAGTTACAAATAGTACTGAGGATGTACCACTTGCCCAACTGTTTTCCCAAATTGAGAAAAAGATACGACATACAGAAAACTCCAAAATCACTGCACTCATAATAGAGAATGGAAGCCTCAAAGAAGAGTTAAGAACCCTGAAACAAGAATTGGAGACTACTCGACAGAAGAATCCAAAAGGGATTACTCTAGACATCCTAGCACTCACAAAAGATGTTATGGACATAAATAAAGAACTCATGTGCTTTGAGTGTGGAAACATATACTTTGAGGTAGGTTATAAGGTAGTAAAAGTGCTAGTTGCAGGAGGTCCAACAACTCTCTCAGTTAAGACTGAACATGCACTTACTGCTACACATAAAACAACACAACCGAGAAGATCTCAACATTATAAGGCAACTGTTGGTTTACCAACAAATTTCAAACAAGAACCTCTGTTTCCCTCATGAGTTGATAGTCAATAAACTCAAACATATTATGTTCTTCAAGACAAAGCAACGTAGACAGATTGTTGACACCACATATTTTCTTTTTAACACAACATTTTACCATACAAGCACTTATCAATTTCTCTTAACAGTTTTGCACTGGAGGAACCAGTTCCCTAATTCATATACAAAGTAAGGTTTGAATGTGTTTTGCATGAGGACATGCAATGTCTTCAGTTGGGGGGCATGTTAGGACCCATAAATGTCCCTTTTTCATCACATCTTTTGCCTATTCAACCTTATCATCTCTAAGTTAAATGCCTACTATAATGCATGCTAAGACCTTTTTCCCTAGGTGTGAATCATTTATCTTACTTTTATATTTTCATTTACTTAGCATGTTTGATTGGCAACGTTCACATGTTTTACCCATAAAATGATTCAACTAATGATCGAAATGAATACAACAACCAAGTCTTAAAGAATGGTCGCTGCTGTTACATCAACTATTACAGCTATGTGCCAATCTTGGAAGTTGTTACAGCTATGCGCCAATCCTAGAAGCTATTACACGACTGCTGCAACAGGTGCCACCGATTTTGCTGATACACGACTGTTGTAACAAATGCCACCGATTTTGTTGTTACACGACTACTGCAACAAATTCCACCGATCCTGGAAGCTGCTACACCTACTGTTATATGTTTTAACTTGCAAGATTAGTTCTAGATCTTGTATTAATGATATCATACAAACAACTTTAGAATCGGGGATTCTCAAGGCTGTTCTGATTTTGTTTTAACTGAATGCCTCTGACTTTAAATAACAGATCTTTTGTAATTAAGGGGATGAATTGGGACTACGAGAAAGTGAAGAGAAGTAAAGATTATTGTACACAATATTTTTGGCAAATCAATAGAAGAGTGGATTGAATTTCTTTAGTAGACGATAGCCTATTTTCCTGAGAGGATTCAGTGAGAATGAAAGGGCCCACCTTCCTCACAGATTCCCCTCTGTTTTGAATTCTAGAATAGTTGTTTTAATGTGAATGGTTTATCTGATTAACAATTCTAGAACACAGTTGTTGTTACAGTCCAGTGTTTTCCTGTAGATGCGCATAAATCTGTCTCATGAGAATTAAAATTCAATTGCTGAACACTGTTGGATAATTGCTTTTCCTTTTTTTTGCATTAGATTAAAATCTTGTTTTCAAGTAAAAGAAAATAAAAGTGTGGATTACTTTCTTGAAATAAGTAGATTTCCTTATACAATTAGTAGAGAAGTCCTTCCTGCAAAAGTAAAATAGAAAGTTAGATTATAATAGGTAATCCATAATTCTTATACATTCACCAGTTTAGATTTCAATTTGAGATTTCAATTATGCAGAACTCCCGCTGTGTCAACATAATTGTGTTAGTAATACTTTTTTTTTTTTCCTTACTACAATTAGATTAGTGTTGCTTCCATAATCTAGCATAGACTGTGCACAATTATCTTGAAATAACAGACTTCCCTGGGTTGAAAATTTATATTGAACACCTTAACTCTCTATTCATTTAGAGAATTAAAGTGCCGAACAGGAGTGTGTCACACCCTCCCGCCACCCACATGCATTTAAGACAAAATCACGTAGGCCTAGGCACCATTACTCTCGGTGCGCCTGGCCTAAGCTCGTTGTCCTGTTGATGGCTTAGATCCATAAATTGGAATTTACTCTGCTCATGCACGCTTGCCTCCTTCAACACTATCGACGCCATGACTTCTACCAATTGCATCTGTAGTTGTTATCTTCCACGACTGAGACCTCCTATGACCTGCACCTTTGCTACCTGTGCTCCCTATCAGCCCTTACATTTCCCCTCAGTGTCCCAGGCATGCCTAGACAAGGGAGAAATCTAAGTGTGGCTCGGCCTGGCAGCCCAACCAGTCGCGCGTGGTTCTCAGACCCCCACTTGCACCATATCCTAACTCTTCACCTTCTTCACCTCCCTCACCATCCTCTCAATCGTAGTCTGGACAAAGCCCAAACAACCCCCCATCCCTCTCCTCTCCCTTCACCAACCGGCTGGAATGGTTTTCCATCTCTGAAAATTCCCTGGGTTTCAACTTGGGACCCTCATACGATTTGGCTTCCACCTCAATGCCACTTCCTAGAGTCCCACCTAACTCACCGGCGAGTGAACTAGTCCAACCAGAGATCTCTTCTGACCAACCTCACCTTGGGTCTCAACCTGAAATCCTTGGACCTCAACTAGGGCCTCATTCCTTCACAGAATCAACACCAAGCTCACAATTGCAGGACAACCTTGCAATTCTGCAAGGTATGGTATTTAAATTGCGGCACTGCTTGGATGACCTGCAATTCAAAATGGAACTCCTGGACGAGAAGACTTCAACGCTCCTGTAATTTCTTTCAACTCTGGGCATGCCACTCAACACCAGGAGAGGGCGATGCCATAGGGGGCGAAAACGATGACGCCACAGGTGTTGGATGAGAAGATGACCCAGTGGTTTGAGGCGACGACGACACAAGAGTGGCCATGCACGAGGCCATGGAGGATGGAGGGATATTTGTCGAAGGAGAAGGGTTTGGAGGTGACGTTGACACAGGTGTTTCCATGCATGAGGCCACATAGAAGGGAGGGACAATGGTCGAAGCGAAAAGGGTTGGAGGAGACGTCGACACAGGCACTGCCTTGCTCGAGCCCATGGAGGAAGGAGGGACACTGGTCGAAGAGGAAGCAATACCAGCCACGGACCCAATGACTAACGCCACCTTCCTGGACGCATGGCCTCGCTACAAGCCCACCACTTGATCTACACAGGTGTCCTCATCCTAGTTTCGCAAACTGTCTAAATTTCTCTCTGCCTCATAGGGTCTATTATCATATTTTGTATGTTGTTTTTATATCTGGGTTAGTTGACAGGCCGATTTGGTCTCCCACAGGGGACTATAATTTTTATGTTTAAGTTTATGTCATTTTAAGACTGGTACCTTAAGACAATGGGCTTTACTTTAACCAACTGGCTGAACTGGTTTCCCTCTTGGGAAGTTTAGTTCTTACAGTCTGGAACTCATGATGACACTGTAATTCTTTTTTTTTGAAGGATTTTTATACAAATCCTACTTACAAAAATAAATAAATTATAAGAATGGAAAATAAAAACCTAAGCGTACAAAGCCCAATACTCAACAACAACCTGTCTAAGATATATAACAATATTGCAAGGGAGAAATTGATAACCAATTGTATGACAAGATTAGTTACAAGAAAAATTAAATGAAGCCTAACAATGGTTGACAGAAGGGGAAGGGAGAGTTTCATAGGCTTGATAAAAGGAAGAGACTAGTGCACTTCATTTTAAATAGTGGCCGACAGAAGGTGAAGGAGATTAAATAGTGGTCGAGAGCCAACCTGATATTCCGCTATAAAATTGTTTTGAATGCACAACCATAAGCTGTGAGAAGGTGAAGGAGATTAAATACAATTTTGTGACATTTCTATAGAAATTAGTTGTTTAGCTTACTAATATAGTCACATTAACATAAAAGATAAATTTACTATTGGTAAAAATTATTTATGGCTAAAGAAACAAAAAAAAAATAGTTTAGTAAATCTTAGTTTATATCGTACCCGTTGTCAACATCATTTGGACACCTTTAACATGGTGTCACAAATCTTTTCTCCTTCCCATTACTCTTTCATAAATTTCATGTTCTTATCAATTCCTAAATTTCATGTTCATATCAATTCATCCTCCCATTTGAGAAAGGATTAGGTAGGGTATTATATTTGATGTTCTTGTCAATGCATCCTCCCATTTGAAGAAGGATTTGGTAGGGTATTATATGCTTAATGTCATGGTTTTTTAATATTTTAAGATAATTCATATCGTCAAATTTTCAAAAAAATAAAGTGGTCAATACAAAATTAAGTATTATTAAAAAAATGAACTTGCAAGAAAAGTGAGTTGGCCAATTTATTAACTCATTCTTTATATGCTTGGTATAATGACATAAACATGTTATCTTCCTCATATTGTACTGTTTGAGTAAATAAAATTGTCTATTTAATTGCAAGAGTGGTTAGATGCCATTATTACATTTATTTCTTTTAACGAAGGGAAAACATGTTTTTTAAAAGTCCTTTATGATCTAAATGCAATCCAAAATTGACCAAAAAAAATCATCATCTAATTGTTGTGATATGTGTACCTTAATAACAAGGGACAATACAACTCTTTTGAACCGTCATGATTATATGACTACGTCTACTCTTGAATATCAAAATATGTTTTATGTTTTCTCTATCCAATACCCTAAACACTTGTTCTCGACACATTGTACATTGTAAGATCAAGAATATTCATGGTTGATCTGAATCTCTAGGTTCTATTATTAGAGAATTACAAATACCTAAATACTATGATCTTACCTAAGAAGATGAACATGAATATGTTCTTTATAAAAGGGTCGTTTTTTTTTATGAAGTTAGTATTATCGACAGGGGGTAGGGTCCTTATGGGCTTCAATATTATGTCAAAACATAAGATACATAATGCAAGGTAATGCATCATATTTATAGAGTCATGGAGACTCTGAACTTCAAATTTTCTCTAAAACTATTTGCTGAAAGATAAGATTAGGTCCTCATAGAGAATATCTTTGCATGACTCATCCAACAATGTCTTTGATCACATCAAGCCTACTTTAAACTATTCAAACTTACTTTATTAAAGTGAATTCCCAATGAAGGTAATATAACCATGTGACAATGTCTACTCTTGGGAAAAACTACTTTTACAAAACATATAAATATCATCATTAAAACATATATGGTCTTCTTCACTACACACATAATTTATTAAAAAAACTTTATAATGGAGAATAGGGTCCAATAGAGCATCATCAAAGTCATGAAACACTAAGTGTATTCTTTGGTTGTCT
>ML777047.1:886915-900016 GCA_009831015.1 Picea engelmannii
AGACGGTGATGACTTCATTAAGAATGGCCTTTTTATAAAGGGAGGATTTAGATTCATATTCAAAAGTAAGATCCTAGTACTTGGCTATTTGTAATAGGACCTTGAGAATTAGAATGACCATGTGTTAGCACATATTCTTGTAAAGGGGAAGCTTCTCTCTGGATTCGGGTCCTTGGTGAGAAATAGATGAGATGGGGCTTAAGACCCATCAAATGAAGTTATCCAAGGTCGCAGTCATGAGAACCCAAGCGCAGCATGCATAAAACCTCTATTTTCAGGTTAAAAATCAAGCAGGCGGGCATTTTTTCTTTTTTGAGGCGAAGATCCATCGATGGAGCAGATCAACGGTCATCGTTTAAGCCAGAGCCACGAATTTGCATGAGGTTTAGCATATGGGCTCATCCCTTAGGGCCAAAGTCACAAAATGATCATGGTCGTCCGATCCAGTCGGGACACATGGCACCTGATTAAGTTCAGTCGCCATTTCAGCTACCGGGACTTTGAAATACAAGGGTCGGGAGCAAAGGAACGAGAAATCCCGGTGGGAGAATCCCAGAAATACACTAAGGTTCATCGTGACCATCCATATTAAATCAAATCTGGCCATTGATTGCGGATCAATCATTTCAGCATTTCGGCTACCGGGACTTTGAAAGACAGGGGGTTGCTCCTCCACTGCATATGGAATCGCCAAAACGCAAAATGATTAGCCGTTTTAGCATTTCGGCTACTGGGACTTTGAAACATAGGGGGTTTCTCGTCCACTGCATATGGAATCGCCAAAACGTGAAATGATTATCCGTTTCGACATTTCAGCTACCGAGACTTTGAAAGACAGGGGGTCGCTCCTCCACTGCATCTGGAATCACCGAAACGCGAAATGATTAGCCGTTTCAACATTTTGGCTACCGGGACTTTGAAAGATAGCGGGTCGCTCCTCCACTACATCTGGAATCGCTGAAACACAAAATGCGAAAAGCGCCTTTGAATATAGGCGGAGGTTCATGACCTGTGGTCACTTGGGGTGATAGAAAGAGCTGCGCAAAGGGCCAAAGCGCATGGTTTAGCTGCAGTAGGCGTCATCGCGTTCTCTGGGTGCCAATTCAACTCAGCCTCGATCCTGATCCCTGCTAGAGGTAAATAAAGGTAGGAGGAGGTGGTTGAAACCTCACCTCACTCCTTAAATGTAAAGCATGGAGGTTCTGGTAGACAGTCTACCCAAGATCGTCCTGTGTGCAGGTTTTCCTAAAGAAGCCATGTCGATCTGATGTCCTCATCTGACCAGAGGAGCTTGCACAATATAATTTGGACTTTAATGTCTTAGCTACCCTCCTGCTACCAAGGTGGCGAATGGCTCTGAGTATATATACTCAGTTTTTGTATTTGTGTGAGGATGGATGGTAGAGCAGATCTCTCGACTGTAATGTTTTAATGAAGTACTGGTTTTCCTGGCTATGTATCTGCATATGAAATTTTCTTGTTTAATGTAAGGAAAATCTCTTTTTCATCTGGTTTCAATCTCATACTGAAAGGGTTCATGATTGATTGATTCACATGAATCGTCGTGACTATGTTATGATAAAGGATTTATTATAACACTGTTATGTTCTTTTAGTGTTTCTGCTTTTGAATATAAGAGGTTCTTGTGTTCAAAGTTTTCTTCTATAGGCTGTTAGAAGCTCGATGCCTACAATAGGCCTTCGCATTTCCTCACAGAAGTCTTACTCCTACTCATCCTTATTACAACTTACTGCCTGAAGTTGAACCAAGACCTCATTTGCTTGTACATGCCTGGCCTAGTTTCTGAGTTAGAACGATATTGTTTTGAGTTTACTTCTATTCATCACCCTTTATAAAAAAATATTGACATAAACTGATGGGCTTCAGGCTTACTCCTACTCCAATCCAAGAGTGACTTCTGACGCCAACATTTCTGGCGCCGTTGTCGGGGACGAAGTTGAAAATTTTCCCTGGGATCGAACGACATCGAGCCTCTGATTCTGAAGGTGCATCAGGCATCAGAGCCCTACGAGATTGCTACTGTGCACCTAGCGACTTCATTGTGATGACTCCACTGTGGTGACCCTGCTGTTTTAGTTGTGGCTTCAAGAGGTAGACACATGCGGTCCCATCCACAGTTGCCTCTAGCTACACCTAAAGCTTATCCGGAGGTGATTATCAGAAAAGGAAAGGCCTCTGAAGGAGAAACTTCCGCCGCTGAACCAGGTAATTTTCCTTCTCCTTCTGTAGAAACTCCATTTTCTTCTTCTCAGCTTCCTAGTAGGCCTTTTTCTGATGTTTCCTGTTTCCTGAATTTTGGAAGTGTTCCTGGTGAGTTTTCCCCTCCTGGTCTGGGATTGGAGGGAGAAATCCTTGTCACTCCCCTCTCCCCTTCAGCTGTACCTTGGCGTAGACCCAGGACCACAAAATATTTCCCCACCCCTAGCTTTACCATCCCTCCTCTTATTACTGTTGCTGCCACTGTACAGAGAAAATCATCTACTGACTCAAGCCCCTTAGCCTTCTCTTTGAATCCTCCATTGTTCCCCCTTCCACCTAGAAGCTCATTTCCAGTATCCCCTATTCGAGCTCCTTCTCCTCTGAGTTCTCCTCCACCTAATATTCCTATGACAGGAGCAAATCCCCCCATGACCATAATGGAGGCTATAATAGCTGCTAGGTATGCTCCCCTTTTGTTACCTCAGCCTCTCAATGCCCTTCCAGCAGATGGCTACCTTAAGCAGCTGCCCAAGTTTACAGGCGAAGGGGACATAGCTGCAGAAGAACACCTTGAATCCTTTTATAGTTTTACAGATGATCATGTTATCATGCATGCAGATGTATGGATGAGGATTTTCTTCCATAGCCTTGAAGGCGAGGCTAGAAAGTGGTTTAGGGCCCTGCCTCCTAGATATATCGATGGGATTGAGGCTTTGGATAATGCCTTTTTGAGACAGTGGGGAGACAAGAAAGACTTCATGTATTACATGACAGAGTTTGGGTCTTTGAAGAGAAAGGAAGGAGAGTCTGTCTTTGACTTCTCCAAGAGATTCAATAAAATATACAATAAGATCCCTGCTGAGATAAAGCCCTCATAAGCCTCTGCTAAAATCACTTATGCTAGCACTTTTGATAACGATTTCAGCCTCCCGTTGAGGGAAAGGAGAGTGACTACTTTGGCTCACATGCAGGATGCAGCCGTGGAATTAGAATCTAACATATTGGTTGTTGACCAACTCAGGAATAAGGCTGATAGAGACATATCCAGGAAGAGACCTGAAGCCTCCCCATCCAATTCCTCTCCCCTTCCCCTTCAGATGGACGAGGTAACTAAAGTGCTAAAATCGCTTTTGGCTATAATGGAAAGGTGGGAGTTAGAAGGGAAGCCCATGTACATAAATCCCCAAAATACTGATAACAGAGGCTTCAGGAGGCCTAGTAACAATGTGCCATAGGCTTTGCCAAGGGAACAAAGGAGCAAAGATAGAGATGATTAGAGGATTCAAACCCCTCTCCAAAATAACATAATTTCTCACGAGGAAGGAGAGGAGATAGATGGGCTTGACCCTAAAATTCACTGTATTGAAGACACTTCCCCTTTTCCCCATTTGACTCAATCTGCATATGAAGAATCCATTATGAACATTCAAATCAATGAGTGGAGTAAAGGGGAAAAGGCCAACAACACTCCTAACAGATACCATCTCAGGTTAAAGAAAAAAGAAGGGAATTTTGATAGCCATGATCATCCTCTCATAGCAGAAAGACTTGCTAAACCTACAACAATCACTACTAAAGAAAAGAAAACTCATAATACTTCGCCAACAACCAAAGAACCTGTCTCTGAGGTAAGGGAAGCTCCTAAGCCTCTTTCCTCCTTTATTTTTGAGCATGAAATTCAAAAGATTAGAATTCTCATACCCCTCTCAGAACTAGTTAAAAATGAAGATTTCAAAATGTCCCTCTCCAAACTGCTACAATCTGAGTCCCCCCAGCCTTCCACAGACTCAGTAAATCTTCAAGATGAAAAGCCAGCAGTCGTCCTAGGTCCCATGGTAGAAGACAAAGATGATTCATCCCCTCCCTTCTACACATCCCTGAACATACATGATAAGGTGCTGCATAATTGCCTTATGAATTCAGGAGCTTCCCACAACCTTATGCCGAAAATAGACATGGAAGAATTGGGACTGGAAGTGACAAAGGATTATCACGATTTGTACTCTTCTGATTCAAGGAGGGTGCAATGCCTTGGATTCATCAAAGACTTGGTGGTCTCTTTATTCCAGCTGCCAATGAAGAGTGTGGTCATGGACATTGTAGTAGCTGACGTTCCCCCCAAGTTCGGCATGGTGTTATCAAGATCTTGGATTAAAAAAATTGGAGAAACATTACAGATGGATCTCACATATGCCACCATTCCAGTCCTTGGAGGGGAAAACAGGAGGTTGTACAGAGAAGCTCAGCTGGCCTACATTGTTAGTGATGAAGCAGACCCCACCAATCACCCTATCTTTGCACTTGACACTGATTTGGGGTCTAGTTTATTGCAGCTCACTGATACTCCTAAAGCCCCTTTTCAAATCAGAAAGAAACCGATATTTAATCACGAGATACCTCCTCCAACCACCTCTGTTTGGAAGATGTTCTTCGACGGAGCTTGTTCTAGCGAAGGCGCTGGAGCTGGATTGGTTTTTGTGTCTCCTTGTCAGGAAACCATATCCCTGTCATACAAGCTAGAATTTGAAGCTACCAATAATGTGGCAGAATATGAAGCTCTTGTTCTGGGTTTAAGGGCTACAAAACAAATGGGAATTGATTGGGTAGCAGTGTTCGGAGTGTTAATGTTTATGCCATTATTATAGTTCTTTGCATTTCAATAGATAATAGCAACATAAGAACAAGATCACTGAGAAATACACATTCACAAGAGACACAACATTTATCCTGGGAAACCCTCTAGGGGAAGAAAACCCAACAAAATTTCCTTAATATAAATAGCCAATACAATGCCAAGAGAAAAACATAAGGTCCTCTTCCAAGATATGCGCCACTCTCTCTCTCTCCTTTGCTGGTAACAGATCAGAACCTGTCTCTCAAACTGAGCAAGTGAGTTGTGTTCAAATGAGGCGTTAGCCTCCTTTATTTATACAAGTTCTGGCATGTGTGAAGTGTTTCTTCACTGGCAAGGCTAACTTTTTAATCTGGGTGGGTAAACCCACTTTTATTATATTTCTGGGTCTTCTTATTAACTGTTGGGGCTGACTTCTTATTCTGCCTATTATAATTGTCTGTTGACCAACCCACAAAAGGGGATTTGGTCCTATTACAATATCCGACATGATCAATCCACATTGGGGATTGATCCTATGAATAAAATATCAATAATAATAAGAATACTCTTTGTAGTTACATTATTTCAACACTCCCCCTTAACAAGAAGGGTATTCTTCAGCAGCATCATGCGAGAGAGAGAGGACATCATCATCAACAACATCAGGTAGGAGGACAACATCATCAACAACATCAGGTAGGAGGACAACATCATCAATATCATCTTGGCTGGCGTATTTATAAATCATTGGAAGTTTTCTTCATCGACAACATCGTCATTCTCGAAAGAATTCCATCATCATCTGCATCAATATGTACCAGTATAAAACATGATACCTCATCAAAACACTAGGCTGGTCCATTACAGTACTAGACTGGCTCTATGTCACAACTGTTAAGTTGGTAGCTCAGTGCAAGTCACATCTTTCTTTACGTCTAACAACTAGGTCAGAAGAAAGGTATACATCATCTTGCTTTACGTCTAACAACTAGGTCAGAAGCAAGGAACACATCATCTTCTTGCTTTACGTCTAACAGCAAGGTCAGAAGCAAGGAACACACATAATCTTGCTTTACGTCTAATAGCGAGGTCAAAAGCAAGGAATCATCTTGCTTTACATCTAACAGTGAGGTTAGAAGCAAGGATCACACAACGTCATGCTTTACGTCTAACAACGAGGTCAGAAGCATGACTCCTCTTGCTTTACGTATAACAACGAGGTCAGAAACAAGGATCACATGGAATCATGCTTTACATCTAACAGCGAGGTCAGAAGCAAGGATCACACAACGTCATGCTTTATGTTTAACAACGAGGTCAAAAGCATGACTCATCTTGCTTTACGTCTAAAAACGAGATCAAAAGCAAGGATCACATGGCGTCATGCTTTACGTCTAATAGCGAGGTCAGAAGCATGACTCATCTTGATTTACATCTAACAGTGAGGTCAGAAGCAAGGAATAAATATACTCCCCATTTCAGGGAGGGTCCTTTCGGACTATACCAAGCTTATCTCGAAAGTGTTCAAACTTTACACGAGATAGAGGCTTAGTCAACACGTCAGAAACCTGTTCATCTGTGCTAATGTACCGGAGCTTCAAGGCTCCTCTCTGTACCATGTCGTGGATGAAATGATAGTGGATCTCTATGTGCTTCGACCTGTCGTGGAACACAGGATTCTCTGTCATTTTAATGAAGCTTTGATTGTCACATAGAATTGCGGTTGCTCTCATCTCCAAATCAAATAGGCCTATTAGCAACTTTCGAAGCCATATAGCTTCGCATCTAGCAGAACATTCGGCAATGTACTCTGCTTCCGCTATGCTGAGAGAAATACTGGATTGCTTCCTACTCTGCCATGATATCATAGCTGATCCCAAACTGAAACAACATCCAGAAGTTCTTTTTCTGT
The DNA here is from genome assembly GCA_009831015.1 of Picea engelmannii. Taxonomy (NCBI): domain Eukaryota; kingdom Viridiplantae; phylum Streptophyta; class Pinopsida; order Pinales; family Pinaceae; genus Picea; species Picea engelmannii. Next base: position 893,662 of record ML777047.1, read on the forward strand.
TAGCAGTGCTTCCTACCCAATCTGCATCAGTATATCCACTCAATGTGAAGTCATGATCTCCATCATATTTGAGACCATAATCCATTATACCTTTAAGGTACCTCATCACATGTTTTGCAGCCACTAGGTGAACACATCTGGGATCTAACAGAAACTGACTCAAGGTGTTCACTGCAAAACAAATGTCTGGTTTGGTGTTCATCAGGTACATCAACGATCCAATAATCTGTCTATACAGAGTGGCATCTATCAAATCTGACGAAGTATCGACCAACAACTTCAACTTCGCTTCCATGGGAGTATTCATGGACTTGCATTCTAGCATGTCGAATCTCTTTAAGATTTCAACCGTGTACTTCCCTTGGTTAAGGAAGATTCTTTTCGGACTCTGCCATACCTCAAGACCTAAGAAGTAATGCATTAGGCTAAGGTCTTTCATTTCAAATTCTGTGGCAAGTCTCTATTTACATTCATCGATGAGCTTTTCTTCTCCAGTTAAGAATAAGTCAACCACGTACAGTAGTAATATTACTGGTTCATTATCCATAATTTTGAAGTAGAGATTTGAGTCTGCTTTACTCTTGGTAAAGCCTAAGATCGTCAAGAAACTGTCTATATGACCATACCAAGCTCTGGGAGCTTGCTTCAATCCGTATAAGGCTTTCTTCAATCGGCAGACATGAGACTTCCTGTCTTCAGCCTCAAATCCTTGGGGTTGCTCTATATACACTTCCTCTTTGATAACACCATTCAGGAAAGCTGTCTTCACATCCATCTGGTGTATCTTCCACTTCATCTTGGCAGCAAGAGCTATAATGTTTCTGATCGAAGTGTATCTAGCCACAGGAGAAAATGTCTCTTCATAGTCGATACCTTCCTTCTGGGAAAAGCCACGAGCGACAAATCTTACTTTATACTTCTCAATACTTCCATTAGCAACATGTTTTATTTTGAAGAGCCATCTGTAGGATACCCCATCTTTATTCTTCGATCTAGGAACTATTTCCCATACATCATTCTTTATTATGGATTGGTATTCCTCTATCATGGCATCTGCCCATTCCTTCTTTTGAATGGCCTCTTCAAAGAATGTAGGTTCTTCATCAAGTAGATTTCACATCAAAGTTGTGTAATTGGAGAATGGCTTTGGTCTTTTCACCTGTCTCGAGGTTCCTTCTAGAACACCATACTTCTCTCCATCTTGAATAAGCTCTCTAGCCTAGGTTGGCTTTCTTTTAAGGAGGATCGTCATCTGAGGAGGTTATTGTACTTCTACTATATCATGTTCTTCTAGAAGTTCGTCATCAGGGGAAGTTACGACTTCCCTCACTGGTTCTGCAGCTCTGGGAACCTCCCTCATTGCAGTATTGGGGATTACGGGTTCCTCTTCATATACCTCTTCAAGCTGGTACAGTTTAGATTTCTTGAGTGCTGCATCTTCATCAAAGGTCACATCCCTACTGATCTCAATGTGATGTTGACCTGGTATATAGATTCTGAAGGCCTTGGAGACCTCACAGTATCCCACAAATATTCCCTTCTTCCCTAAAGGGTCCAACTTGTTTTCTCTTTTCTTTAGGTATATGAATAAACACTTGACAACCAAATATTTTGAGATGGCTTGCCTATGGCTTCTTTCCAGTGAACATCTCTTCTGGTGTCTTGAGCCCAAGTGTGCTATGGGATAATCAGTTCTGCACATAAGAAGCTTCCATTGTTGCTTCTGCCCATAAGCACATAGGAAGATATTGATCATGGATCATAGTCTTCATAGCTTCTAGTATGGTTCTGTTCTTCCATTTAGCTACACCATTTTGTTGGGGATATTGATCCCAACATCTTTGCAGAATTTCACGAGCTCTTTTGAGGTATATTCTCCTCCATTATCTGACCTGAGTATCTTAATCTTCCTTACAAAAAGGTTCTCTATCAAGGCTTTGAATTCCTTGAACTTGTTGAACACTTCAAATATATCTAGGTCTTACGAGAATAATCATCAATGAATGATACATAGTATACATACCCACTAATGGAGGATGATGGCATTGGGCCACATACATCTAAATGAATGAGTTCTAGGACTCCTTCTACCTTGTTGTCCCTCTTCGAAAACCGGTTCTTTATGTTCTTCCCTTGTGCACATCCATTGCATACGCCTTCATGGTCACCTTTGAGTTCTGGTAAACCTGTGACTACTTTTCATATGTATGGTAGCACCTTGTAGTTGAAGTGAGCTAATATTCAATGCCAAGATTATTCAATGGCGTGGGTCATGGCAGCTTCTGAGTGACCCTATAGCTTATGCAAGTCACCTTCTTCTCTTCCAATGATGATTGTTTCATTTACGGTCTCTCCTTTAGAAGATTGCCATCTGCAACCTTCACTATAGCTTCCTCATGTGACCTGGAGTAAGGTCAACAAAACAACAAGAAAGAATAATATCCTTCTTGATAATATAAAGCAATAGCACAAAAAATCATCACAGTAGCTCCTTTAGAGCTATCACTTATAATTTATCTGAAGCAAAGATTAAAGGTAAGGAATACAATACGAAATGAGGTCAACACTCTCATAGTGTTGTGACCAAGCATTTTTCCATGGAAACCTAGAACTAACACACGAGGTTTCTCCTAGAGGAGGTAGTTGTATCAGGCAAAGTATTTACCTCTATATGCTCACATGCTATCAAGTATAATACTTTATGACGACTGATATCTCAACTATAGTCATCAGCTTGTCATGTGTACCTTTGAATCTTGATTAATCAAACCTGGAGCCTTGTCCTCAAGAGTGAGTGATTTCTTTTCTTCCAGGTCTCTTTCACTCAAGTGACGAGTGCTTTCTTCAACCTATCTTCTATACTAAGACAATATGCTAACTTGAAAAAATGTTAGGTTAGAGGATAAGCTCTATGATCAACCTTTAATTATTCTAATAATTTGATCATAGATTCAACATGCAACACTGATCAAGATAATTTCATAACAAATAGAAGTATATTAGAATAATCACACTTGGGTTGCATCATTCCTCTAAATGTGTTGGATCTTGAGATCCTTTTGGATCAATGGCAAGAGATCCCTTCTCTTGCAAATACTCTTTATGGTTTAACCATTAAACATATCTAAGTACATACCTTAGATAGCATTTGCAGGTAGTGGCTCCATCTGGTAGCAGTGGTAATCATTACCAACTCTTAAGAAAACTTCAAGGGTGATTGCAACTAGTTCTACGGTTGCAACCACAACTGTTTCTGAGACTGCAATTGCAACTGCAACTTAGGGTTTTATGAGGAAACTCTAATTTTTGAAACTTAAAATTTTGAAATTTCGATCCAGGGAATATATGCGTTGAGCTGAGGCGAGTATGATGGTGTATTCAGAATTTTGAAAATCCAACTTTTACCCCCTCAAACTTGATCTGCTGATTTATGGACTGGTGCCTCTGGTTTTCTGGTACTTCTGGTACTTTTGTGAAACTAGGGTTTCACTTTCCGGGAGATCTAGCCACTGAAAAGGTGCGCTGATGGTGCCAAAATGATCCTTAAGGGAGGGTGCAACTTTCTAGATAGTTTTAGGGCTGAAAATATTCACTTTTGAAAAACCCTAATTTGCAAGTACTGCAACAGTGATGTTTTTCCTCTTGCGAAATATGATTCCTTTAGGTTGGCTCTGATACCATGTTAATGTTTATGCCATTATTATAGTTCTTTTCATTTCAATAGATAATAGCAACATAAAAACAAGATCATTGAGAAATACACATTCACAAGAGACACAACATTTATCCTGGGAAACCCTCTAGGGGAAGAAAACCCAACAAAATTTCCTTAATATAAATAGCCAATACAATGCCAAGAGATCTTATGCTAAAACAGAAATTCCTCTCCCAAGATATGTGCCACTCTCTCTCTCCTTTTCCGGTAACAGATCAGAACCTGTCTCTCAAGCTGATCAAGTGAGTTGTGTTAAAATGAGGCGCTAGCCTCCTTTATTTATACAAGTTCTGGCACGTTTGAAGTGTCTCTTCACTGGCAGGGTCGACTTCTTAATCTAGGTGGGTAAACCCACTTTTATTATATTTCTGGGTCTTCTTATTAACTATTGGGGCTGACTTCTTATTCTGTCTATTATAATTGTCTGTTGACCAATCCACAAAAGGGGATTTGGTCCTATTACAATATCCAACATGATCAATCCACAATGGGGATTGATCCTATGAATAAAATATCAATAATAATAAGAATACTCTTTGCAGTTACATTATTTCAACACAGAGATGCTAAGTTGATAATCCAGCAAGGCAGAAATGCTTATCGAGCTAAGCATCCTCGACTCAGGAGTTACAAAAATGAGGTGTGGGACCTGATTGATAATTTCTTCTCAGCTTTCAACATTTCTTTTATTCCAAGGGAGGAAAATACTTTGGCCAATTCCTTAGTTGTCTCAGCTAGTCTGTTCAGGATCCCTCTACCGCCTAAGATCAAATATGATGTTGAGATAAGATATAGGCCATATGTACCAGACAATATCAAGCATTGGAAGGTATTCAAAGACGAACTTGAAATCAAAAAATTTCTTCAGTCTGTCGACGAATTTTCTACATTGCACATTGATCAGGATCCTGATCTCGAAATTCACCCTCACCCTGAGGTATTTTTAAATAAAATTGCTAATCACCATATTATTCATCTGCCTAGCAATTATATTCTGAAGGGACTAGTTGTTGGTTGTGGAGCCTGATTATCTTCCTAATTCAGAGGTCTTTTACTTTCAGCCTTGTTTATACCCCATGAAGTATTTACACCCCAGAAGTATGCACATTCTTCCATGCAGGGGACTGCAGAGGGGGCGTACCCCCTCTGCAGGGTCCGGGGAGGCTATCCCCCTGGCTGGGGGGTCTGGGGGCAAGCGAGCCCCCAGCGGGGGTTCGGGGGAAGCATCCCCTGATGGGGGTTCGGGGGAAAATCCCCCGAAGTAAAAATTTCCTTGTAAATGTATATTGTAATTTCATTGTAAATCCAGACCGTTCATTATAAGGTCGCAGATCTAACGATAGAGATTATGTTAGGGTTTTTTCCCTAGAAGGCAGCCCTCTTTTATGAGGGAAATGTATTGCATCTATGGTTGATGGCTAGTATTGTATTCTGAGGGAGGAGACTGTGAGAGAAAGAAGAGGAAGTTACAGCGGGTTTTGCTGTAGGTTGTATCCCTTCATTTGCTGGACAATAATAAAGGAAGGACCTGACAATTTCTCTGGTGGACATAGCCCACACTGGGTGAACCACGTAAATCTGTGTCTCTCTTGTATTGTGTATCTTCTGTGTTTTGTTTCTGCATTTGTTTTATTTTATTGCTCCGCGGTCCTGTTTTTCTAACAACTGGTATCAGAGCGAAAGGTAACTCGCAGGAAAATAGGGTTCTTGGTTCGAGTGGGAGCAATGTTGGAAGATGGAAAGTTAAGGGTAGAAAAATTTAACGGCTAAAACTACCAGTTATGGAAGATGCAGATGGAAGACTATTTATATCAAAAGGATCTATTCCTACCATTGGGCGGAATAACAAAGAAGCCAACGGCTACGAAGGATGAAGAATGGGAGATTCTTAACAGAAAGGTTATAGAAACGATACAACTAAGCCTGACAGCGTCGATGGATTTCAATATTTCCAAAGAAAAAACAATGAAGGGTTTGATGGATGCATTGGCCAAATTGTATGAAAAACCCTCGACATTAAATAAGGTATTTCTAATGAAGAGTTTATTTAATATGAAGATGTCGGAAGGTGGGTCTGTTGCAGATCATTTAGATGATTTTAATATGGTTACTAATCAACTAAGTTCTGTAAAAGTGGACTTTGATGATGAGGTCGACGCTCTTCTAATCTTGTGCTCATTGCCAGAAAGCTGGAACAACTTGGTTATGGCTGTAAGTAACTCTATCTCTGGTTCAAATACTTTAAAATTTGATGATGTTGTCGGTGTTATCCTCAGTGAGGAAATTAGACGGAAAAACACAAGTGAGACATCAGGAAATGCGTTGATCATGGAGAACAGGGGAAGACAAAAGGATAGAGGAAAGAGTTTCGGGAACCGTGGGAATTCTAGGAAGGGCAGATCCAAATCCAGACTTGGAAAGCTAGAGTGTTGGAATTGTGGGAAGAAAGGACATCTGAAGAAAGATTGCAGAGCTCCAAAGAAACAAAGAGATGGATAGCAGGAGAGAAATCAGGAAGCAAATGTAACAGGTGATGTGTTATAAGATGCTTTGATTCTTTCTGTAGATAATATTTCTGAGTCTTGGGTAGTAGATTCAGGGGCTTCATTTCATGCCACACCCCATAGGAAACATTTTCTA
>ML777048.1:5373-21330 GCA_009831015.1 Picea engelmannii
TGGGGTGCATGTAATAAAAGGGAAATGTAATGTCTTACCTATGGGTGCCTTTGTAGAGGGTGATCTGCACTTTTTCATAAATGCAATTGTTTCCTAGCCCATTCATTGCCTTTTACTCTTAGCTTTATTTATTTTATCTTTTGGTCTTGTAATTCAAGGGAATAGTTGAGGGCCACTGTCTTGGCTTGATGACCAGAGGTGACAGTGTTATCCAAAAACATTTCACGAAAATGAGAAGGATGGCTCATGATGAGACCCCCTTTCTCTTGGTTATGCCACCAAGAGCCACTACCATGCTTGGTGACCAGATAGGTGATAGTGTCATACCACTATATTCCCATGGTCATAATAGGCCAACTCATGATGAGACCACCTATCCATCAACTAATACCTTGATTGTTTATGTTATCTTATGGGTCCCCTTTTCTTACTAAGAATATTTTCACTACTCTCTCGATGATCCCTGGGTGAAGCATCTCAAAGGTTTCAACATTAGCTTTTAACTCTTGCCAGCTACTTTTACCCTCTGGGCATTTAGTCCCTTCTTCCTAAGAGGTAAGGTACAACCCTTCCTAGTGTAGCCAATCCCAATGCCCAAACAAGGGTAGGGTAGATGAAAGGAATAAAAATGGAAAGTGGTAAGTATGGAGGGAACGAACGATGAATTTTCATAGATCCACCCAGTGGCAACCAATCCTAAAGGGAAATCATCTTACTAGGGAACAATTTCACCCTTCCAGGTATGAACGAGGCAAAGAGCATAATTTCCAAGAAAACATCATGAAATGAAGAAGGATTCAATACAACATATTCAAGTGCTTCAAAAATCGGAGTGATACATACCATGATACCCAGACTCATTACCTCATGGAGCAAGACTCACCGCTACTTCAAGAAGAGGCTGGTGGGATAGATATTGTTGTTGGTGATAAATGGACTGCACTGAAGAAAAGATGGGCTCTCCTGAGACATGATCAAGTCGTCTGGCTCTCGATAATCCATGTATAGGACATGTGGGCCTCGAGACGTGATCTCCTTAGTTATCCCTACGTTAGGGGATAACAAGTCCCATATGTGAAAGCTTAAGAAACCCTTGTATAGACTCAAGTAGACACCAAGAGCATGGTATTCCAAGATCTATGGATATCCGAAGAGTATGGGCTTCACCAAAAGAAAAGCAGATTCTAAGTTATATTAAATATTTTTTGAGACTGATTTGCTCATTTTGGTGGTGTATGTAGATGACTTGTTTCTGACAAGTGAAAATAAGCTTATTGAAAGGTGCAAAGTAGACATGGTAGTTGAGTTCGAGATGAAGGACATCAACATGATGCATTAATTCTTGATTTTGGAGGTGTGGTAGAGACTAGGGGAGATTTTTCTTGGGCAAGGTAAGTATGCAATTCAGATCCTAAAGGGGTTTTATATGGAGGAATACAAACCTATGGCCACACCCATTGTCACTAATCTGAAGAAGGTCACAACTTTAGATTCAAAGTTGGTGGATCTCGTGTTGTACAAGGAGATGATAAGTTCTTTGATGTATTTGGTCAACACCAGGCTAGATATATGTTTTACAGTGAACACCTTGAGCCATTTCATGGTGGAGCCAAGGCGAGTGTATTGGCTAGTAGCAAAACATGTGCTCAAGTATTTTAGGGGCACAATGGTATGGTATGAGATATATTGGAGACGTTGAGGTGAAGTTGCAGGGGTATTTAGATCAGATTGGGAATGCAATGCAATAGATAGGAAGAGCACCTCAGGGTGTTTCTTTATCTTAGGATCGATGATGATTTCTTGGTTCAGTAGGAAACAAATTTCCTTAGAACTCAATTCAATGGAGGCAGAGTACATGGAAGCCACTACTGCTAGTTGTGAGGCCATTTGGCTTCGCAAGTTACTTGTAGGTTTGTTTGATCAAGATCTAGAACCTATAGTCATTTGTTGTGATAATTAGAGTTGTATCAAACTCTCTAAGAATCTAGTGTTTCATGATAGTTCCAAGCATACAATGATCATATGTCACTTCATATGAGACATGGTTCAAAAGGAAGCAATGAAACTCTAGTATATTTACATGATTCATTGGAAAGTTGATTTTCTGATCAAGCCCTTCGCGAAAGGGAAGTTTGAGGCATTCAGAGACAAAACTATATTCTACTTTGTTTCTCATGGAGGGGATATTGATTATCTCTGTGAGAGGTACATGTATGTTAACTTTTTCCAATATACCAACCATTTCAATGTTCAAGTCTATATCATCATTCTTAGGAAATGTTGGATGAGGAGGCACTTTATCATTTGATGGCATATGAGGTCATGGTCGAGGATATCTAGGATCAATAGGAGTAGCTTGGGGCACATTCTTTTGTCTAGCATAAACTTGTAACTCCTTCTTCCTAAGCCTCTCCCTCGACTCTTCATTCATTTGGCTTGTTATCGCACAATTTTTACTTTCCCAAAATCCAAAGGCAAGTGAACCATGAATTGGTGTAACAGGAGGTTGTCCTATCACTATCACCTTAATAAGACACCTCTTTCTATTTAGGGGTGAAATCCTAGGGGAGATTTCCCCGACGACCTGGGGGTTTGAGAAGTCAAAGGTTAAGGTATCAAGAAAATTTGTCCCCTCTCACAAGTCACACCGATCAGAAAGTCCCAAAGGTTTAACAATATGAAGCAATGATATGCTTAAGTGTACCTGCCCAGAACAAGACAACAAGAAAACACTATTTTGCAAGTAACAATTGATGTTAGTGCTTCGTAAAACCTTGAAATTTTTAATAAAAGAAATAAGTTGATATAAGATGAAGAAAACATAAATTTATAAAAGCAATGTATATATGATTATGGATTCACAATTTATGCCTTAAACAAGCTTCAAAATGACCCAAAATGATAACCTAACAATAGCAATATGCTAGCACTTATCAGAAGCTAATAAGGCAATGTAAAAATCAACTTTAATAATTTCTTTTAGGAGTTTTTACTGCTGAAATATATGGTTGTAGATTGCTTTTGTAAAATCAACAAGAATGCTAGTAGATTATTCTAATATAGGGTTAGGAATAGTTAGTAAATAGCTAGAGGTAAATGGTTTGGCATTTGTCTTGATCAATCAACCAAGTATGAGGTAATAACCATTGTCCTTAGGGCTAATGGAGTTAGTTTTTGCAGCAACAATCTTGAAGGAAATAAATGATAATGTGTGAGCTAGAATAATTGTAGAATACTATAACCATTCAAAAGAAAGAAGAATTGTAGAATTTCACTTACATTCACCAAGAATAATCTAGAAAATTCCCTAGTTGAAGACTTTCCACCAAGAAAATGCCAAAAAACACCAAGACAAGCCTCCTCCAAGAGTTGTGCACCACTTAATTTCAGCCAATAAGCCTTAAAGAGGTCAAATTTCATACCTCACTTGTGTGAGTGAAAGAATCCTAAAAAAATACAAGAGATTTATCTCTTATTTATACAATCCAAATGACCTTTAATTACAAAATTAGGTCAAAAAGGCTGACATGGCCAGTTTACATCAAAAATCTAGTTCTACATAAAATTGACAAATAAAACTCTAATTTTGTCTTTTTAGGGTGACTTCATGCCCCTCCTAGGGTGACGTTAGCCTTCTTGCTGGAATGTTATCCCTCCAAGTGAAACATTGGGGATCAAAACCCCTCAGGACTGCCACACGTGTCAACCAAAGTCGTGCACAAGTTGGATACCTCAACTGGGTGACGTCAAGGCTCTAAATGATGACGTCAAGGGCCTTCAAGGGACAAATTCATGGTGGGAGAGCAAGACCCACTGGGTCCAGGCCTTCCAAGTTGTCTCTGGTGGAATGTCCTCCTCTCTCTCTGGTGCAAGCCTTTGGTATATGTCTTCCCCTAGCTAGGGTCTCAGCATCCATCTGGTGGTATGTTATCCCAATAGAGGTCTGATCTAATCATCTCCTCATATGTACCTGTATGCTAGGCATGGTCCTGCAACAACAACACGTATGACCTCCATGGGCTCATAAGTCACAGGGATCATAGTAATGTCAATCACATCTAATAATCAAGTTACCCAAACATGTACATAAAACCTCCTTCTTCCCAGACAAGTGCTCAAAGACGTTATGTTATTTTGCAATCCAGGTTTGGAGAGGGTTCTAGGATGTCCTAGTTGGCTAATTCTCCTTAAGTGTGGGGTGTTTCTAGGTGAAGACAAATCTAGGTCATGTGAATGCATGAGGTGGTGTGGGGGATGTTTGGGCAAGGGGTGCAGTGATGATAGGGAAATATAGGTCTTACCTGTGGGTGCCTCTGAAGAGTGTGAGTTGCACCTTGTCATGGATGCAATTGTTTCCTAGCCCATTCAATGCCTTTTTTTCTATTTTTCTTATTTCTTTTCTTTCAAGAGAATATCTGGAGGACACTGGCCTGGTGTGGTGACTAGATGTTACCCACAAACATTTCACGGAGATGAGAAGTATGGCTCATGATGAGAACCCCTTTCTCTTGGCTATGATACCAATAGCCACTACCTTGGCATGGTGACCAACTAAATAGTAGTGTCATACCGCTACATGCCCATGGATCTAATAGGTTGTCTTGTGATGAGACCCCCTATCCTCCAACTAGGTCTTGAGTTTATTTTATTTTATGGGTCCCTCCTTTTTCTTACTGAGAAGCCTTTTATTGTTTTCTTGGGAATCCCTGGGAAAAGCATATGAAGGTTTTATCTTGTGTTTTATATTTTTCCAGCTATTTTTACCCTCTGGGCCTTTAGCCCCTTCTTCCCACAAGGCAAGGTACAACCCTTTACTAACTTGGAAAACCCAATGACCGAACCAATGTAGGAAAAATATGAGAGGGAAGATGGTGAAAAGTGATAAGCATGGTAGTAATGGACGATGGCCTTTCATAAACCCACCCAGTGGCAACTCACTCCTAAGGGAACCAACTTGCTAGGGAAATTTTTCATACACCATAAGTATGGACAAGTCAAAAGGAATAAAGTCCAAGCACACGTCATGAAGCAATAGAGAATTAAATGCACATATTCAAATGTTTTGAGAATCAGAGTGACACATACCATGATACCTAGACTCATTAACTCATGGAGCAGGACCCACTGCTACTTCAGAACCAGGCCGACAGGCCAGATGCTGATGCTACTGATAGAATGGAGGTGCTGAAGAAGAAGGATGGGCCCTATGGGGCCAAGATAAAGTCAATATGGCTCTCGGTACTCCATGCCTAGGAAATGTGGGCCTCGAGACATAATCTCCTTAGTTATCCCTAGGCTAGGGGATAAAATCTGGCTCCAACTCGGGGACATGTCCTCACCGTAGAGCACATGAGAACCTCAACATTTTTGGTATGACCTGTGACCTGCTAGATCTCAACAATATTGATTAGTAATAATTTGGGGTGGTGATATCACCCCTGGCTCATATATGATACAATGAAATATAAGTAAGAAATCATATGTGCAAATGGAAATACAACCACTCTAGCATGAAATGCAGATGGTATATACAATGAATGCAAATGCCTACCTCCTTACCTATACTTACATGTTGGTTGAATGTTAGGTGTAGTCAAATAGCCAATGAAACCATCCAATCAATGTCTCATAATACTTGCCTCTGCGCTTCATCATAAACCAAAAAAATGATAAGTCGAGCACAAAAATGACATGAGTTAGAAAATGCATTGTATCATCGGAAATTGTAAAGTCTAGCTCATGGAGACGGGAGGGAGGGAAAAAATCATGCCAATTCACACCTTTAGGAAAGTGATCAATCCATCTCAGAAAGGGATCATGAAAAATCAAAATCTCAATAGACCGACTCAAAGAGTCTGAAGGTTGGCCACCTTAGACGTATTCACAATCTAAGGTCTGGGAAGGGACTAGCAAGGACCTAGAACATGACTGACAGATTCTGAAGGGAAGGCTAAAATACTGAGATGACAAACTTCTTCTTGAGGTATTCAACCTACCCTTGAATTATAGGCTTTGCCTCATAGGGATCTTCAGACAAAGGACATGCTTCCTAACTACACCTTTAGTGATATAACAAGATAAAATAGTCAAAGGTAGTTGGGATACATTGTCATAAGGATCTTTCTCTAGGAAAGCAATGTCCTCACCTTCATCAATATCTGAGCTCAACGGTGGTTGATAATCTTCTTCATCGAATAAATCCAAGTGATCAAAGGAATAATCATCAAAATCCTCAAGGTATGACATAAAATCACTAGGAGAATATAGCACCAGGTCATCCTTGGGTGTCTAAAAAAAGTTTGTAATCATGCCATCTCCTTGTTGTGAATTAGTAACCTCATATGATAGTTGTAAAGGAAATTTTTGGAAAGTACCCTCAATTTTTTAAATGAGATCCTCATTAAAACCAATCACATCCCACTTACACCTTCCAACATGTATGAACTCATCAATATTATCAACAATGTCACTACCTTTATCATAACATGAAGGATTTAACGCATCCAAGGGCTCCTCTAGTACCTCTTCTCTTTCCAAATCATAAAACAAAGCATCATCAGAATCTTGGAAAGGGAGGTAACTTACCGTGTTCACTTATTTTTGTGTAGGATTATCATCGGCTTGGATTACTTCATCAAATGGAAGAGGGTCCAGTACTTCACTAAGACTCATCTCTTCATCTTTAACGAAAAATGAAGGAGCTAACGCTTCCAACACTTTCTAAATCATAGAACAAAGTGTTATAAAAAATCTGGAAAGTAAAATGACTCACCTCATTCTCTTCATCTTGTGTAGGAGAGATAGGACCTTGGAGAGCATCATTGGACAGAGAAGTGGTTACCAGTGCTTCATCCTCATAATTCACTTCTCTAGTTAAATCTTCACTGCATTCTATCAAATCATGGGGAACATCTTGCTCCTCTTCAAGGGGTTGGAAATTATCTTCATAAATTTCTCCTTCTATCTCATAGGGTTATTGGTATTGAGTAAGGTACACATCCCTGAGATCTCCCACAATCTTAGTGGTGAATCCTTCATCCTCTAGGGCTATTGCGATATTCTTAAGGGAATCTTTATATGTCAGGCATTGTGGTTTCACAAACTCAATAAACCTACTGATGAGGTCTACGAAAGATGAAATACCCCTATCTTCACAAAAACTCTTAAACCAATCTTGCAAAAAGGACGACAGAGAAAGTATGAATAATTTTACTAGAACATCCTCCCCTCCCAATTTTATCTCGCTTATATACTTCAGGAATTCTACAATATGAGTAATTGGGAGGCCTCCAAATATTGGAGAGTTGCTTGACCATTTTGTATTAAAATAATGCGGGTATCCTTGAAAACTTTTGAAATTAATATTCGGATACACTTGTTCCCAGAGCGCCATGATCCCATAACTTGGAAATATCACAGAATTGAGAGTAAGGTGACACTTTGGAAAAGGTTATTGGAGTCGCCGGATAATTTTCTTGAAACTATAAAAGAGATGAGGGGATCACCCTCACTAGATTTGCCAGGTAGCTTTGTAAAGTAAAAGGATTTTGAGGAAAGGATTACCGAAAAGTGTTGTCTTTGAGGAGAATTGACTCAGTGTTCCCCGACAACGATGCCAAAATGTTATCGCGCAATTTGTACTTTCCCAAAATCCAAAGGAAAGTGATAAATGAATTGGCGTAACATGAGGTTTTCCTATCACTGTCACCTTAATAAGACACCTCTTTCTATTTAGGGGTGAAATTCCAGGGGAGACGTCCCCTATGACCTGGGGGTTTGAGAAGGCAAAGGTTAAGGTATCAAGAAAAGTTGTCCCCTTTCACAAGTCATATCGATCAGAAAGTCCCAAAGGTTTAACAATATGAAGCAATGATATGCTTAAGTGTACCTGCCCAAAACAAGACAACAAGAAAACACTATTTTGCAAGTAACAATTGATGTTAATGCTTTGTAAAACCTTGGACTTTTCAATAAAAGAAATAAGTTGATATAAGATGAAGCAAACATAAATTTATTACAACAATGTATATATGATGATGGCTTCACAATTTATGCCTTAAACAAGCTTCAAAATGACCCAAAATGATAACCTAACAATAGCAATATGATAGCACTTGCCAAAAGATAATAAGGAAATGTAAAAATCAACTTTAATAATTTCTTTTAGGAGCTTTTACTGATGCAATATATGGCTGTAGCTTACTTTTGTAACAACAACAAGAATGTTAGTAGATTAGTCTAATATAGGGTTAGGAATAGTTAGTAAATAGCTAGAGGTAAATGGTTTGGGGTTTGTTTTGATCAATCAACCAAGTATGAGGTAATAACCACTGTCTTTAGGGATAACGGAGTCACTTTTTGCATCAACAATATTGAAGGAAATATATGATAATGTGTGAGCTAGCGACAAGAGGGAGAATTGTTGAGGTGTTGGTAACCCAAGACCTCAATCACCAAACCCTAGAAGGAAAACAGATACTAGGAAGTAGGTAACCCTAGGCCCTAGTGGTTTTCCTTCTTCTTTAGTTGAAGATTGAGATAAATAAAATCTTGATGAAGAAAGGGTGTTAGAGTGCTACAATGGTAGGGCTCTAGCACATGCTTCAATGGATAGGTTTTGTAGCAAAATTTAGTAGGTGGATAGCTATTGAGATGAGGACAATAACATGTGCTTAATCTCCTAGGGTTTTATACTAGCAATTTCATGATCTTATTAAATTCAAAGTAAAGATACTATAACCATTCAAACGAAAGAAGAATTGCAGAATTTCACTTACATTCACCAAGAATAATCTAGCAAATGCCCTAGTTGAAGACTTTCCACCAAGAAAATGCCAAAAAACACAAAGACAAGCCTCCTCCAAGAGTTGTGCACCACGTAATTTCAGCCAATAAGCCTTAAAGAGGCTGAATTTCACACCTCACTTGTGTGAGTGAAAGAATCCTGAAAAAATACAAGAGATTTATCTCTTATTTATACAATCCAAATGACCTTTAATTACAAAATTAGGTTAAAAAGGCCGACATGGCCAGTTTACATCAAAAATCTAGTTTTACATAAAATTGACAAATAAAACCCTAATTTTATATTTTTAGGGTGACGCCATGCCCCTCCTAGGGTGACATTATCCTTCTTCTTGGAACGTTATCCCTCCAAGTGAAACATTGGGGCTCAAAACCCCTCAGGATTGCCACATGTGCCAACCAAATTCGTCCTCAAGATGGATACCTCAACTGGGTGGTGTCAAGGCTCTGAATGATGATGTCAAGGGCCTTCAAGGGCCAATGTCATGGTGGGAGGGAAAGAGCCCCCTGGGTCCAGGCCTGCCAAGATGTCTCTAGTGGAACTTCCTCCTCTCTCTCTAGTGCAAGCCTCTAATATATCTCTTCCCCTGGCTGGGGTCTCAACATCCATCTGGTGGGATTTTTTCCCTATGGAGGTCCGAGCTAATCATCTCCCCATATGTACTTGTCCGTCGAGCATGGTCCTATAGCAACAACAAGTATGCCCTCCATGGGCTCATAAGTCATAGGGATCATAGCAATGTCAATCACATCTAATAATCAAGTTACCCAAACATGTGCATAAAACCTCCTTCTTCCCAGACAAGTGGTCAAATACGTTATCCTATTCTACAAGCCAAGTTTGGAGAGAGTTCCAGGACATCATACTGGGATAATTCTCCTTAGGTGTGGGTTGTTTCCAGGTGAAGACAAATCTAGGTCATGTAAGTGCATGAGATGGTGTGGAGGATGTTTGGGCAAGGGGTGCAATGATGACAGGGAAATGTAGGTCTTACCCATGGGTTCCTCTGAAAAGGGTGAGTTTCACCTTGTCATGGATGAAATTGTTTCCTATCCCATTCAATGCCTTTTTTTCTCTTTGTCTTATTTCTTTTTATTTCAAGAGAATATCTGGAGGACACCGCCTTGGTGTGGTCATGACCAGTGGTGACAGTGTTACCCACAAGAATTTCACGGAGATGAGAAGGTTGGCTCGTGATGAGACCCCCTTTATCTTGGCTATGCTACCAAGATCCACTCCCTTGGTTGTTTGACCAGTTGAATAGTCGTGTCATACTGCTACATTCCTATGGACCTAATAGGTTGGCTCGTGATGATACCCCTTATCCTCCAACTAGGTATTTATTTTATTTTATTTTATGGGTCCCTCCTTTTTCTTACTAAGAAGCCTTTTATTTCTTTCTCGGGGATCCCTGGGCGAAGCATATGAAGTTTTTATCTTGTATTTTAGCTTTTTCTAGCTACTTTTACCCTATGGGCCTTTAGCCCCTTTTTCCCACAAGGCAAGGTAGAACCCTTTACTAACTTGGCAAACCCAATGTCCGACCCAATGTTAGGGGAAAATGAGAGGGAAGATGGTGAAAAGTGATAAGTATGGTAGGAATGGATGATTACCTTTCATAAACCCACCTAGTGGAAACTCACTCCTAAGGGAACCAACTTTCTAGGGAATTCTGTCATCCCCCCCAGGTATGGAAAAGTCAAAAGGCATAAAGTCCAAGCACACGTCATAAAGCAAAAGAGAATTAAATGCACATATTCAATTTTTTTGAGAATCATAGCGACACATACCAAAATACCCAGACTCATTACCTCATGGAGAAAGACCCACTTCTACTTCAGAACTAGGCTGATGGGATGGATGTTGCTGCTGCTGATAGCATGGAGGCGCTGAAGAAGAAGGATGGGCCCTTCAGGGCCAAACTGAAGTCAATATGGATCTCGATACTCCATGTCTAGAATGTGTGGGCCTCAAGACATAATCTCATTAGTTATCCCTAGGATAGGGGATAACATGGCTCAAAATTTCCATCCTAGCCTTCCTAGCAGCCTCCTTCATGCTTTGTTCAAGTTGTTCTTGGGTCACATTCAAGTATTCCTTAGAAGATATAGTATAGATAGGTTCCAATGTATCAAGGAAGTTCATGTAATATAGGCCCTTATCATTAGGGCCATTTCTTGGGAATTCATGCTCCCAATGTGCATCCCCACAAGGTAAACACCAAGGGGCCTCTTCTGGCTCTATGAAATTAGTAGGTGCTAGGGTATTAGGAACCTTTTGTTCATTTGAAGGCCTAGGATTCCAAGACTGATTTGTCCTATGTTTGACCCTTTTATGAAGGTCTCACATTTTGTTGTTGAATCCTTTCCATGTTAGTAACTTTGTTCATCAATAAGGTTTGGGTTTGAGTAAGGCTATTTATGGTTTCTTCAATTTTCTAAGCCTATGGAGCACTATATCCTGGGTAGGTTCAGTGCTATGAAAATTTCTTGGCTTGGTTTCAACCTTGGAAGAGGAAATATTTGTCTCAACCCAAGCATATTTCTCATGGGATTCTTCAAGACTTGTTGGATGCTTGTCCTTAAGCATAAACCCAAATTGTCCATGGTAAGCATTGACATAGAGGAAAATGAGAGCATCTTTATTTGGGCTAATATTTTCAGGAATTCGTTGAAGCAACCTTTCAAATCAAGTATCAAAATATTTAACGGTTTCATTCTCTTTCTTTTTCATCTCACTGAGTTTCAATGATAACATGTGAGGATCACCCTTAGTGCCCCATATTGTTATGAAGGCTTTGTGAAAATCCTCCCAAGTTTTGATGCCTTTATCAGGGAGACTATTGTATCATTTTCTAGTGTCTTCAATAAAAGTAGTAGAGAAGATTCTCATGACTACATCCTCATTCTCATCTTGAACATGATGATTTTGGAAACAAGCCCAAAGGTTATCTAAGTTCTCTTCGGCAGTGGTGACATCATTACCTGAAAATTTAGTCAATCGTTTTTCAAAATTTTGAGGCATGTTATGAGGGTATCCTAGGATTGTAGACATGTCTGAAGGCTTGAAAACATTGGTTGTCTGTGGCTTTTGAGCCATTGGAGATAAAGGAAGTCTTCCACCGAATAAGGATTTGACTATAGGAGAATTGTGGGGAAGTGTTGTTCTATAGGCCTTGGTAGGATTAGAAAACCTCCTATTAGTCCTTTGGTTAGTGATCTCAACACTTGAGCTTAGTGGAGTCACCAAATGATCTCTCTAGGGGAGGACCATCAACATGTAAATAAATGGATTTTTTCCTTAGTGGAGTCGCTAGGTAAGCTTGTAGGAAATACTTTGGGATAAGCTTACCAAAGGGATGTCGAAGGAAGAATGCCTCAATTCTCCCTGGAAACAACACTAAAATGTTATCACGAATTTGTACTTGAGCGAATCCTTCCACAAGATGCTAATTTTATGTAACAACTAGTAGCACTTGTCACTCTCACCTAGGAAAGTACTGTTGAAAAGTCAACAAGAAATGTGTGTCTAATTTTTTTTCCCTTAAATAAATTAGACAATAAATATTAATATATTATCTCATAATTACTTGAAAATAGTTATCTGAAATGGAAAATCAGTTAGCTATAGGAAATTTGATTTCAAAGGTTGACTGGTGGGACATCCAAGTCGAATTAGTTGTAGCTGAGTGATTCGAAGTTGTGACAGAGTTGGATGTGTAGTTATGTGAGTTGTGAAGTAGTTTAACTCAGTTAAGTGAGTTAAGATCAATTGTACTAGTTGTAACTGAACTTACACTAGTGAGAGATCAGTGAATTAATTATTAATTAATTCACAATCAGTGATCTCACATGCAATTGAAGATTTACCATTGTTAACTACATGCATGTCAGATCCAGTGGAGACCTAGTTGAGATAATAGGTGAAAGGGACAGTTTGGCTATAAGTTGTGATTTGAGTGAAGTGCACTCATGCAATCACACACATGGTGGATGTGCCCATGAGGAATGCGTAAACTAGGAAAGAGGAATTCGAATTCATTTGAAGTTTTTCCATTAGCAGGGATTGCGTAGAGGCAGGTTGTCTCGGAGTAGTAAATTGGCACATGAATTTGTCAATTTTTGCATGACAGTGTGAGACGATTGTATATTGTACTAAGAGATATTAGATTAGAGTTTTGTATGAGATTGTTTCATGATACATGATATAAACATAATATATGATATTGGGTTTTTTAGATTTATGCTTTCCCGGTAAAAACATCTGTGTTATGTGTGACTGATCTTTATTCTTGATATTGCAATTGGAGATCGTGTTTTCAATTCCGCAAGAATATTTGTAGAAGAGATTATGTATTTGAAAATGGCATATAATTGTTAGATCAAGAGAATCCAGGAAACACATGATTTGTATTGAAATTTCTACATGGTATTAGAGCGCAAACGATTGCAGAAGCTGAGTTTGTGATTGGATATAATTCAAATTTGCGGAAAGACTTTCTTGGTGCTATAGTTGATTCAAGATTGAAATGGATTTCAATGGATTGAGTTTAGAGTATGCACTCAAGGGTAGATCAAAATACATTTATTGGAAGGATAGGATGGAGGCAGTACTCGAAGACAATGGCTTGAAGGAATTCATTGACAAAGATGTTCCTAAGCTAGATGTTGCAGACGCTGCAAATCTTTATGCATGGCAAAAGAAAGTGGAAAAGGTGAGGAGGATCATGTTGGAGGGAGTACAAGACCACATTGTCTCAAACCTCCATGGGAAAACCACACCATATGCAATGTGGAAGGCTTTGATGGATCTATTCCAAAACAACAGTGACCATAGGAAATTGGCGCTCAAAGATAAACTCAGGAAGATCAAGATGGAGAAGGGCGAATCCATTCCAAAATATTTCATGAAGTTTCTCCAATTTTGGGATGAGCTAGGGAGTGTGGGAATAACAGTCGCTGATGATGATTTGGTGAGCTTAGCGCTCCTAGGACTTCCCAAGAGTTGGCACAGTTATCAAGACTCTATCAATGGAAGGGAAAAATTGCCAGTTTGGGAATGACTATGGTCGTATCTAGTGTAGGAGGAGTTCAGACAGAACACCAAAGATGGCTCTTCATCAAAGCATGATGATGAAGAGGATTGTGCTTTGGCTTCCAAGGCAAGGAGAGGGAAGGGGAAGAAATCCCATTCAAAATCTGAGTCTAAAGTCAAGAAGTTGGATTTGTCCAAAGTGAAGTGTTTTCACTGTCACGAACATGGGCATCTCGCTACTAACTGTCTGTGGAAGAAGAAGAACAAGAAGGTTGTTGGAGTTGTAGCTGGTGAGGCCCTTGCCTCACAATTTGAACTTGACTTCTCTTTGATCGCATGCATGGATTCAAGTGCATTGGGATCGGTGTGGCATTTGGATAGTGGCGCTTCCTTCGACATGACAGGAGATAAGGACCTTTTCAGTGACTTGGAGGAGAAAGATCTCAAAATGCATATTGAGATGGGTGACGATGGATGATATAGTGTGACTAGAATTGGTTCCATTACCTTTCATAGGGAGTCAGGTAAACCATTTCAATTAAAATATGTTATGCATGTTCTAGGTTTGAAGAAAAACCTGGTCTCAGTCGTAATGCTAGAGGACAGAGGCTATGGCATTGTTTTCAGTGATGGAAAATATTTCCTGCGACATAAAACAATGGGTCAAGTCAAGAAGATACGGATTCAAGTTAAGAATATCTACAAGCTGGAGGTAGATGGTTGCACTGCCATGATGGGAAAGGCAAAAAAAGTGGTGAGCTGGGATGAGGGTGAATTATGGCACAAGCGATTGGGCCATCTTTATCATGGAGCCTTGAAGATCATGCAACACATATCTATTGGACTTCCAATGGGAACACTTGCTCAGTTAGATCAGTGCAAGGGTTTCACCATGGGGAAGTATGTAAAGTCCACCTTTCATGAAAAGGAGAACTGTGCTTCGGTGATTCTGGAGAGAGTTCACACAGAAGTGTGTGGACCATTCTTGGTTTCTTCAATAGCAAAACATAAGTATTATGTTACTTTTGTTGATGACTTTTCTCATAAATGTTGGATCTTCTTCATGTAGAAGAAGGATCAAACATTCTCAAAGTTCTGTGAGTTTAAAGCATTGGTGGAGAAAGAGTTGGGGAAGCAAGTGAAGACTCTGAAGAGTGATAATGGTGGAGAATACATCTCTAATGAATTCAAAGACTTCTACAGAAAAGAAAGAATTCGAAGAGAACTCATAGCTCCTCATAACCCACAACAAAATGGGGTCGCAGAGAGGAAGAACAGAGCAATCGTGGGTGCAACATGAGCGATGTTGCATGATCAGGGCCTACCAATGCATTTGTGGGCGGAAGCATGCAACACTACAGTTTATGTGCAAAACCATTGTTCTCATAGAGTACTTGGCATGAGTACACTTGAAGAAGCTTTCACTGGTAAGAAAGCTGATGTTTCTCATTTTAAGATTTTTGGCTCATCTGTTTATGTGCATGTGACCAAGGATTCCAGGAAGAAGCTGGAACCGACTGCTGAAGTTGGGATTTTTGTGGGGTACACAGAAACACCCCATAATTATCGTGTGTATTTTCCTAAAAGTAATATGACTGTTATGCGACGGGATATAAAATTTGATGAGGGGAAATCCATGCGGTTGTCACTTGAGAGGGAGCTAGACTTGCATGCAGAGGAGGAACTACTGGTTACGAAAGATGAGTCTCAAGATGTGGATCAGCCACATGAGGAGGTTCATGGAGTGGAGGAAGCCACTCATGCAGAGCCATCCATCAGAAATGGCAGAAAGCGCACCACGAAAGCTGATAGATTGAGACTAGATGTTGCATAGAATGTAGGAGCCCTTACTTCATAGCGCAGACAGAGACAGCATCCTAATCGATTTACTAGATGCATGGCTCTCATGAGAAAATGTATTGTGACTGAACCATCTTCCTTTTAGGAAGCAGTGCAAGAGCCCACTTGGGTAGATGCTGTTGGACACACCTACCACACTTAGAGGGGGGGTGAATGAGTGTGGGGCTCTTTTTCCCAAAACTTCCCTCTTGCACAAAAACTCATCAATTAGCATTCAACATTTATTCATTACCCATTGTTGTCATTTATAACCAGTT